>CM021767.1:117719066-117731876 GCA_011076525.1 Nettapus auritus
AGGGGATGGGGGTACAGGGATGGGGGTACGGGGATGGGGACACAGGGATGAGGGAACCGAGGATGAAGGCACAGGGGATGGGGGACAAGGGGGATTAGGACAAAGGGATAGGGGATACAGGGGATGGGGGGCACAGGGATGGCGGGACAGGGGTTGGGGATACAGGGATGGGGGCACAGGGGATGGGGGACAAAGGGGTTGGGGGACACAGGGGATAGGGGGCCCTCCACCCGCCCTCCTCCCCTTGGTTTGGCTTTGCCGGGGCTGTTCGTGAGCCCAAACACGGGGACAAAATTCAGGAGGGCTCCCGGCCGTCCCCACACACACGGGGATGGGATCTGGACAAAAGGGGCCGGGAGGCAGCGAAGCCCCTCGGGTTCCTTTCTGGGTCCCACCCGAACCGTGGGGCCGCCTTCCCTTCCAGCACAGGACCTGGTGGGAGCGGAGGAGGAGGAGATGCCGTCCTTCCGCGCCACCGGTGAGCACCGAGGCCACCCCCTCGCCCCCCCTTTTCCATGGGGTGGGAGGCGGAAAGGGCCTGATCCTGCCCTCTCCTGCTTCAGGCAGGGCACGGAGCAGCTGCAGCCGGTGCCAGAGGAACCTGTCCCTGCAGACGGCCGTCAGGGTCCTCTACGTCTTCTCCGTCCTGCTCATCGTGGCCGTCGCCGTGCTGGCCGCCCTGGGTGAGCGCAGGCGGGGATGGGGGGGCCGCATCCTTCCCTCTTTTCTCCCTCTCTTCCTCCAAAAAGCCCCACGGAGATGTGTGAGCTTCCCTCCAAGGCAAGGATGGGGTGAAACGGCCCCAAATCCCAAGACCTCCCCCCCCCCCCCAAGTCTTTGCTGCCTTTTGGCGAGCTCTCCTACATCCCGAGGGAGCCATGGTGTGAGGGGACCTCAAAGCCCTGGTGGGCTTTGTCCTACAGGACACCCATGGCTCTGGGGGGGTCTCATGTCCCCCAAGAGGGTCATCAAAGCCTTCGGTGGGGGTCCAAGACCCTTGGTGTGGAAGATGATGGCAGCCAGCTCCTGCCTGGTCCTCAGCACCCTCCTCTCCTCCGCAGTGTTCAGGAGAGTCGACTCCATCTCGGGTGGCATCAGCTCGGCGCAGGCGTACTACGAGGAGAAGATCCTGGCCATCCAGGGGGAGATCCAGGGGCTGGGTGAGTCTGGAATCCCCCAGGACCAGGCATGGCCATGGACCTCGGTGGGGAGGTCTGTGATGGGTGGTGGGCCTCAACTGGGAGCTCTGTGGGTGCTGGTGGTGGGTGGTGGGCCTCAACTTGGAGGTCTTTGGGTGCTGCTGGTGGGTGGTGGGCCTCAACAGGGAGGTCTTTGGGTGCTGGTGGTGGGCCTCAACTTGGAGATCTGTGGGTGCTGGTGGTGGGAGGTGGGCCTCAACTTGGAGGTCTGAGGATGCTGGTGGTAGGCTGAGGGACTCAACAAGGAGGTCTGTGAGTGCTGGTGGTGGGCCTCAGGGTGGACATCTGTGGGTCCTGGTGGTGGGCCTCAACTTGGAGGTCTGTAGGTGCTGGTGGTGGATGGTGGGCTTCAACATGGAGGTCTTTGGGTCTTTGTGGTGGGTGGTGGTGGGTGGTGGGACTCAACTTGGAGGTCTGAGGGTCCTGGTGGTGGGTGGTGGGCCTCAGCTGGGAGGTCTGTGGGTGCTGGTGGTGGGCTGTGGACCTCAATTTGGAGGTCTATGGGTCCTGGTGGTGGGCTGAGTGCCCCCTCTGCCCTGCCTCCAGATGAGAAGACCTCGGGGAACTGCTCGCTGTGCCGTGAGACGGCCGAGCTGGGCCAGGAGCTCTCCAGGCTTCAGGGCGAGCTGGAGGAGATCCAGAAGCTCCTCCTGGCGCAGGAAATCCTCCTGGACCGCACCTCCCGCACCCACCAGCTGCTCACGTCCTCCGGCCAGGAGCTGAGCGCCGAGGTGGCCGGCTGCTCGGCGGCCATCGGGCAGGTCAACCAGAGCGTGGGGCGGCTCATGGAGCGGGCCGGGGGCTGGCAGGATGAGGCCGCGGGGCTGCGGGGCTCGCTGCGGGCGCTGGCGCAGGAGCGGCTGGAGGCGAGGGCGGCCGTGCAGCAGCTGAACGCGACGCTGGGGCAGAGCTCCGAGTGGATCCGCGCCGTCCAGAGGAAGGCGGACGAGGAGACGCTGACGCTGCAGAAGATGGTGGCCGAGTGGCAGAACCACACGCGCCTCCTGGGCGGGCTGCGGGCGGCCGCCGCCGAGACAGGCGAGCTGGTGAGGGGTCTCCAAAGCAGCGTGGGGGCCGCGGCCAGGCAGGTGGGGCAGAACTCGGAGAGCATGCACGAGCTGGTGCTGCAGGTGATGGGGCTGCAGCTGCAGCTCGACAACGTCTCGTCCTCCCTGGACGACCACGAGGAGAACGTGAGCGACCTGCGCTACCACGGGCAGTACGCGCAGAACCGCACGGCCGAGCGCTTCGAGGCGCTGGAAGGGCGCATGGCGTCCCACGAGGTGGAGATCGGCACCATCGTGGCCAACGTCAACGCCACCGACAGCCACGTGCACAGCATGCTGCGCTACCTGGACGACGTGCGGCTCTCCTGCACGCTGGGCTTCCACGCCCAGGCCGAGGAGCTCTACTACCTCAACAAGTCCCTCGGCCAGGCCCAGGGTGCCACCGACCGGCTGCGGGAACGCTTCGGCCTGCTGAGCGCCCGGCTGGACTTCGACATCCGCAACCTGTCCATGATCATGGAGGAGATGAAGGTGGTGGACGTCCGGCACGGGGAGATGCTGAGGAACATCACCGTCTTACGAGGTGAGGGGCCTCACTTATGGAGGTTGGGTTTTCTGGGGCTCAACCTGGGGACAGCCACGTAAATGAGGAGCTTCCCACACCACGCAGCAGTGCCTTGGCCGGGGAGGTGTTGGGGTGGCCATGAAGGTACCCAAATGGTCACGGACATGGAGGTGTCCCGGGGATGGAGCTGCGTGGCTCAGCTTGTCCTCATGCAGGGGACAGGGCAGCAGGGAGGTGACCCAGGTGGTTATGGTGGGGTTGGTCCCCACACTGCAGTGTCCCCTTTGGTGTCGGTGATCCCTGCTTGCTGGTCCTGGTGGAAAGGGCACGGACACCCCTGGACAAGGCGTCCTGAAGCTTCCCCTGGTGGCCTGGGGACATCTCCATCCACCCACATCCCCTGTAGCAAGCCCTGTCCAGGGCAGCCCGCACTGCCTGGACCTCACGGTTCAGCCCTTTTGAGCGCTCTCCCCTGGTGTCTTTAACTGAAAAAGGGGATTTTGCTCCAAAAAAAAATAGAATTATGGTGTCCCCAGACCCTGGGTCCTCCTGGCACGGCCGTGTGGGGACTGCAGGAAGAGGGGAGAGGAGGTGCCGCATGCGCAGGGATGCTCAGGGATACCCCGTGCCGGGAGCCAAAGCAGCTCTGGGTTTAACCAGGATCCCAAAAACCCACAGGGCACCCCCCCGGCTCAATGTTTTGAGATGCTTCGCATTCACCCCACCTTCCTCTTCCTCCTGCAGGTGTGCCGGGCCTCCCGGGCCCCCGCGGCCTCAAGGGCGACGTGGGCACCAAGGGTCCCGCGGGAAGCAAAGGCGAGAAGGGCGACGCGGGCAGTTTGGGCTCACCGGGCCCCCCCGGTTCCCCCGGCCCCCCGGGACCCCCCGGTCCTCAAGGAGAAAGGGGACCCCTGGGGGTGAAGGGTTTCCCCGGCCTCAAGGGCACCAAGGGCAGCTTTGGGCTGTCCGGTTCTGAGGGACAGACGGGGCCCAAGGGAGACCTGGGCCCCCCAGGGCCAGACGGGGGGCCGGGGCCGGCGGGACCCCCGGGTCCTCAGGGAAAACCGGGGCTCCCCGGGAACCCCGGGGCTGTGGGACGGATCGGTCCCACGGGACCCAAGGGAGACCCCGGTTCGCGGGGCCCCCCGGGACCACCGGGTCCCCCTGGCCCCCCCGGCCCATGACCCGACCTTGGAGGCACGCTGGTGGCACGGGGATGGAGGAGCCCCCACTCCGACCCCAAAAGCATCCCCTGCTCCCAATGCCAGCCCTTGGGGACGGGGCAGGAAGGACCCCCAGGGGATGAGGGGAGGGGTCCCGACCCCCCCAAGTGTGCCGTGGGGCTGGTCCCCGGCTCTCGGGCGGCTGCGGGTGCAGGCTGTGGGCAATGAGACCCCGGGGTCCCGCAGGACGAGGACCCGCAGGGGTTGGGGTGCAGCTGGTTTGCCCCCCCCTTTTCCCCAGCCGTCGTCCCCCCTCCCGGCCGCCCCTCGCTGCACCGGCTTTGTACTCGTGGCACAATAAATCCCTACGGGGACCCGCGGCTCCTGCCTCCTTTGGGGGGGGCTTGGGTGGAGCTGGAAGAGGGGAGAAACCCAAACCCCAAGCCCCAAACCCCACAGATCTGGTCCTGGGCACCCAGGGGCACCCTGCGGTGCGTGTCGAGGAGCGCACGCGCTCGTGCCGTGTGAGATGAGGTCTCCAACGGGGACCCCACTTCTCACCCCCCAGAAGGGCCCCCCGGCGCCAGACCCGTGCCCCCCGTCCCTCCCCGGAGCAGGGTGTGGGATGTTTTTCCCTCGCAGAGGGCAGGGAGGGGGCAGCCGGAGGCCCCAGGTACCCGAGCCGGGGCCTCGGTGCCAAGAGCAACACGGCGCTGGGGAAAACAGCCGGCCCCACCTCGGGGTTCCCCTCCCTGCGGTGCCGGAGCAAAAATCCCCTAAAAGCTCACACCCATCCCCGCCTGGCTGCCTGCACGGCCCCGCTGCTGTGGGAGAAACAGGGCTTTGGCACCCACAGCCCCCGCCGAGGCTGCTCCCGGCTGCGTGTGCGGGGCACCCGTGGCCCTGGCCGTCTCCTCATCCTCGTCCCAGTCCCTGTTCCCATCCCCGTTCCTGTCCCTGTCCTCATTCCCATCCCCATTCTGTCCCCATCCTCATCCTCATCCCCGTCCCTGTCCCCAACCCATCCCCATCTCGTCCCCATCCCCATCCCCATCCCATCCCCATCCCGTCCCCATCCCGTCCCTGTCCCGTCCCGCTGTTTATTGCTCTTGGCTCGCCGTTTTCCTGTTTTCTTCCCCAAAACGACGGCTGCAGAGCTCCAGGGCTGTTCGGTGCCGGTGTGGGGGGGGGAACAAACACCAACTTTCCTGCCCCTGCAGAGGGTCGGGGTGAGGGTGAAGGGGGGCGCAGGGCAAGTGTCAAAATGCCCAGGGGGATGGGACACACAGACCCCAAACAGAAATGTCCAAGGGGAACAGGACACGCAGACCCCAAATTGTGATGTCCAGGGGGACAGGGACATGCAGACCCCAAAGGGTGATGCCCAAGGGGATGGGGACACGCAGACCCCAAACAATAATGCCCAGGGGGACAGGACACACAGACCCCAAATGGTGATGTCCAGGGGAATGGGGACACAAAGACCCTAAATTATGATGCCCAGGGGGATGGGGATACAAAGACCCTAAATTATGATGCCCAGGGGGATGGGAACATGCAGACCCCAAATGGTGATGCCCAAGGGGATGGGGACACAAAGACCCCAAACAATAATGCCCAGGGGGACAGGGACACGAAACCCTAAGGGCAGTGACACCCAGGGGGATGAGGACATGCAGACCCCAAACAGTGATGCAAAAGGGGATGGGGACACACTGACCCCAAATGATGATGCACAAGGGGATGGGGACACGCAGCCCTCAAAGAGGGATGCCCAGGGGGACAGGGACACAGACCCCAAAAGGTGATGTCCAAGGGGATGGGGACACGCAGACCCCAAACAATAATGCCCAGGGGGACAGGACACACAGACCCCAAATGGTGATGTCCAGGGGAATGGGGACACAAAGACCCTAAATTATGATGCCCAGGGGGATGGGGACACACAGACCCTAAACAAGGATGTCCAGACCCCAAATGGTGATGCCCAAGGGGACGGGGAGACGCAGACCCCAAACAATAATGCCCAGGGGGACAGGGACACACAGACCCCAAATGGCGATGCCTAAGGGGATGGGGACACACAGACCCCAAGCAGTGACACCCAGGTGCCATTTCCCAGCACACCAAGAGCACCAAGTACACCAAGTACACCAAGCACACCGAGTGCACCAAGCACACCGAGTGCACCGAGCGCAGCGGTGCCGCCGCCAAGCACAACAGGCGGCAGCTGCAGCGCGGGGCCGAGCCAACGCCCGCGCCCCGTGAAAGGGCCCTTTCATTTAGGATTTCGTCCCTTTTGGGAGGGGGGACACAAACCCCCGGGTCCCCCACGGGAGCCTCCCGGACTCCTGGGCTCTGCTTTTGAAGCTGGAAGGGGGAAAACTCGTCCCCCTGCCTCGGTTTCCCCCATCAGATTGTGTGCCCCGTCCTGCCCGTCCCCATGACACAGTTCATGGGGCAAAATTCGTTATTTGGCCCCAAAAGCTTCCCCCGGGAGGGCACGGGCATCCCGAGGCTCATGGGGCTGGCCGTGGGGACAGGGAACAGCCCTGAGGCCCCCCCTCCACGCACCCAGCCAGGCTCAGCACCCCAGGATGGGTCCCAAAACGAGCAGCACCCTGCGGAGAGCGGCTGCAGTCACCCCAGGTTGATTTGAGCCCGAGCTGAGGAGCAGCAGGAGGATGAAGAGCCCTCCTCCTCCTCCTCCTCCTCACAGACCAGGGGCTGAACCCCTCGCTCCCCCAGCCCCAACCCCGCAGCGTGCTGTGAGCAGGGAGCGTGTTCTTAACAGCCCGTGGCAGCAGGGTGCGGCTCTTCCTCCCATCCAAACTGCGTTCGGATCGGTATTTTGGTTCGAATCTTGACATTTTGGTGACAGCGAGAGCAAAACTCCTCTCGGGGGGGGTGACATCGCGCTTCCCCTTCGCCGTTTGCTCCCAACGCAGCCCTGCACGGGGAGGTGGCGTCAATGTGAGGCTGGGAAAAGCCCGGCCAGAGCTGGAGGGTGGACGGAAGGAAGGATGGAGGCTGGCAGCACCCACGGGTGCCCCCAGAAACGCACCGTGGGGGACGTACGGGTACACCTGGGGACGTGCACGGAGCCCTGAGGCATCCAGGACCGTATCAGCCCTCCGAGGGCTGCGCTGGGCAAGCAGCCAGGAGCTGGGAACGCTTCTGGGAACGCTTCGAGTCCTTTCCCAAGGCCGGGAGCTGCTGCGGGAGGAGACATCCGCCTCCCACGGCCGTCCCGGCGTGTTTCTTCTCACCCTGGCGGGGAACGAAAGGAAAGATAAACAGAGCCGGGAGGGATGGCAAACACCCCCCCGGCTGGGAAATTCGGACGGCAGCTCGAAAAGGAGCCAAACAAGGAGGGGACGGGGGAGAGGCTGCTCGGAGCCCTCGCGGGGACACCCAAGGTCTCCGGGGGGGCGTTGGGTCCGTGCGGGCTCCGCACGAGCTCCCCGAGGCCTCCGGATTCACGTAGCCCGAGGAAAACTCCCCAGGCACGGCTCTTCGCTGCCCCAGGGGATGCAAATCAGCCAGCAGCAGGCGTTACCAGCACGGTACGAGTTTAATGGTGACATATATACAGGCGCTGCACCGATGGCCGCGGTCGTTCCCGACAGACTCGGCCCCAAAAAGCTCACGGGGGGCTCGGGGAGCTGGGAGCGGGACGGGCGCAGCCGCTGCACCAAACCCCGCTCCTCCCCGCAGAGGTTTCCAAGGAGCAGCCTGGAAATTAAGCGTAATTAAAACCAAAATCACACCGGGGGGCTGCTCTCAGGCACGTAGCGCGGCCGCGGGAGGCTGCGACGTGAGCCAAGCCTTCATCTGTAGCCCGGCACCTAACGAGCAGCCACAAGCTGCCGGATTAACGCCCGGGCAGCTCCGCAGGTCGGAATCCACGCACCCCAATGGCAGAGGGATCCCCAAATCCCCAGGGGGAGAAGGGCGGCGCAGCGAGCGGCGGGGTTTCGGGGCTCGCGTACGCCCCCAAGTCCTGCTTGTGCCTCAGCGGGCAGCAGCGAGGCGCCAGGATTTGTTCTGTCCTTAAATCTCACGGGACTGAAGGCCGCAGCCTGCAACAAACATCGCCGCCTGAGAGCCGCTGCTGTTCCTGCTTCCTTCCAGCCCCGGCCCCGAGGAGGAGAGCTCGGTGCAGGCCGGGGATCTGCTCCCTCCACAAGTCGTCCGCGGCTCGGAGCTGCTCGGGATGCCAGGTTCTGAAGAAACGGAGCCAGAGTTCGTGGGTTTTTTTTTGGTTTTGTTGTGTTTTGGTTTTTTTTTGGCGTTCTTAGCGACTTGTGGAGCCATCCCGAACCGCCTCGCGCCGGAGGAAGGAGCGAGGCTGCATTTACATGAAGTCGTCCGAATCGTTGCCGTCCTGGGGGAAGAAAGAGAAACGGGGAAGGGGCGATCGGTGACACGAGAGCTGCCCCACGCCGACCCCGCATCCCATTTCAGCCGCCTGCCGAGCTTCCTACCTGGTTGGAGGACATGTTCTCAGCCTTCATCAACGACGAGTAGCTCCTGAAAGGAAAAAGGACGTTAGCTGGCGGGATTCGCTTCCAAAACCCGCCGACGGAGGCATTTTGATGCAACCGGATCGAGTACCAGCAAAGAAATCTGTTTCTCCTTGCTGAATTCAGGCAGGCCGGAGCGAGTATCCGCTCATCTCGTACTCCTGGGGTAATTAAAACCAAAAAAAGAAGCAGAGGTGCTGTGCAGACTCATTCTCCACGGCCTTGCTACCAGCTAAACGGCACCGGGAGGCAGAAATCCCTTTTACTTCGGGGGTGGTGAAGAGGCAGCTGCAGAGGAAGGCTGCGCAGGAAGGCAGAGCCCTCACTCGCTGCCGATTTCTCCCGGCTTAGTTTGGGGAGGGAGGGAACCAGCTCCAAACGCTGCTGCAGGGCAGAGAGGTCGGTGTGACGACGTTTCACGCCACGTCCTGGGCCTCGAGGCCGTTGCTGACCCGGGGGAGCCGAGGATTCTGAGGATTTTCCCCTCCCCACCTCCACCTCGGTGCTTCCCACGGCTCACGCACGGCCGGAGGGCGGTGAGGCCGCCCCCGCCCCGCAGCGCCGGATTTCTTTTTGCCCCGTTTCCCTCGAGTTGGCACCGGGTTTCGAAAGGGGCGGTGCTTCCCGCTCACCGTCCCCATTTATTTGGGGCAAAAAGGGGGAAACAAAGGGAAGCACTGGGCCGTGCAGACACGGCGGCAGCGGGTCAGCTGAGCCCCGAGCACGCCGGGCCAACCACAAAACGAACCGCTGAGCCGTGACCGTCGCCCGGGATGAGAAGCGGGGAAGCTGAGCGCTGGCACGGCCGCCGACGGCTTACCGAAGCTCTTCCAGCTCTTTCTTCTTCTTCATCTCTTCCTTCTCCTTCCGCTTCATCTCCTGGATCTGGGCTTTCTTCTCGTTCCTCTCCTCTCTGTCGCGGGCTTCCTTCTCGGCAGCCAGGTCGGGGAAGCGCTCCACTTTGGTCTTCTCGAGCCGGTTGAGAATCTCGTTCACCTTCTTCTCCACCGTCAGCATTTTCACCTGGGGGGGAGCAAAGAAGCGTGATCCTCGGAGGAAAAACACAAATCCTCACATAAAGTTCGGGCACTTCGCACCCGGCTGAGCCCCGCACAAACAGGAGCTCGGGAAATTCCCCGGGTTGTGTAACGAGGAGCACGAGGCCGACGAGCACCCGGCGGCGTGACTAATTCCCCGTCCGGGCACGGGGCCTCAAAACGAGGCCAGGAGACCAGAAGCGGATCCCCGGGGAGGCGGCAGCGGGGTCGTGAGCGCCGCGAGGGGATGAGACGCTCACGTCCTTCTGCCTGTGAAAGCCGATCTGCCCCACGTCCATGTCCGCGGTCTTCTTCAGGTTGGTCCACGGCGTGTACACCACGTTGACGTTGTTCATCTTGCAGCCTAGGAGGAGAAGAGAGAAAGGAAGGAGACGCCCCAACAAAATTCCTCCTCCTGAAACCACACGGCGCTTGTGAGCGACGCCCGCCCCCCGCCAGAGCTCCCAGCAGAAGCCGGGCGAGCGTTTGATCCGAAACAACCGAGCAGAGGCACCGAGAAACGTTACCTTGGATGCTGTTGGCCTTCACCAGGTGGGCGCAGTCGATGAGAACTTCCTTCGGGATGTCGTCCACCGTCTGGCCCTGCGACACGGGGAGCCAACGGTGAGCGGGCACCGGGCGGCCCAACGCTCGCCGGGGGCTTTTCAACGCGCGGGCCGTGGGCTCACCTTGTGCAGCCGGAGGTAGACGTGGGCGGAAGAGAGCTTATCCACGTGAAACCTGCGAAACCAGCGCAAGAAATGCAATTAGCAGGAGGGAAGGGATGGCGATCGTCTGGTTCTGGGAAGCCAAAGCAAACTCTGGTGGCTCAGGCAGCTGGAGGAATGATCTCGAGGTCACTGCTGAGTAACAGCGTGGAAAAACCCGCAGTTTTCCGGGGATGGAACGGGCAGGAGACAGAATGCTGACGTGATACCGCTAGAACAGCGCCCAGAGCAGGCCGGCTTCGCGTAAAAATCTCACAAAGCTCACGTAGGAAACCCCCGGGCTGCAGATAAATCACCAGACAGCACGGGGAAGGGGAAACTGCGGCACCCACGGGAGCCCGAGGGTGGTTCTGTGATCCCTCAGCAGCCCCGAGAGGCAATTTGCTTGGCGAGCGTGATGGGCTCGGGGTTTCGGTACCCACCAGATGTCTTCGGGCCAGCCGTACTTGATGAGGTCTTCATCTGCGGGAATAAAAGCATCCATAAATCTGTCAAACAAACCAAACGTGGAGCTGAAACCCCGCGAGGGCAGAAAAAAAGGTGCTCGGCCTGCCTCCAGGCAGCTTGGTTCTCAGCTAATTTCATTTTCAGGAGCAGCTGAAGCCTCAGTTACGCTCCCTAGAGGATTTAGGAGGTCTGTCTACCCTAATTAACAGCAACCCAACGGATTTCAGAGGGGTAAATCAGAATAATTTGCGGGAGTGGACGAGGTTCCAGGCAATACACCGATGATATCGGGCCCCAAATGCCCTCAGGAACCCCAAAGCCGCCTTCGGGCCCCCTCCCGCACGCCCCAGCACGCTGATTTTCGGCACACTTACTTTCGTACTTGTCCTTCCCCATGTAAATGGTGTAAACGGTGGGAACAGCTGGCGGAAAGAGAGAAGAAAACGAGTCAGGAGGGGCTCGGGCAGCCGCGCGAGCAGCCCCGGAGGCAGAGCTCAGACCCAACTCCCATCACTTCCATGCCAGTCCAGCCCAGTTTAGCCCAGTGGAACCCAGTTTGGCTCAATTTAACCCAGGGAAGCCCAGCACAGCCCCGATTAGCCCAGTTTAGGCTGGTGCAGCCCAGTGTAACAGGTCCAACTGAGCCCAGTTCAACCCAGTAAAGCCCTGTACAGCCTGGTTATAGCCCCAGTTAGCCCAGTTGAGCCCAGTAAAGCCCCGTCCAGCCCAGTTCAGCCCCATAGAGCCCCATTCAGCCCCAATTAGCCCAGTGTAACAGGTCCAACTGAGCCCTGTTCAGCCCAGTAAAGCCCAGTTCAGCTCGGTGCAGCCCAGTGTAACGGGTCCAACTGAGCCCAGTTCAGCCCAGTAAAGCCCCGTTCAGCCCGGTCCAGCCCCGTATAGCCCCACTCAGCCCCAATTAACCCAGTATAACAGGTCCAACTGAGCCCAGTTCAGCCCAGTATAGCCCCGTTCAGCCCCAATTAGCCCAGGTTAGACTGGTGCAGCCCAGTGTAACAGGCCCAACTGAGCCCCAGTTCAGCCCAGTAAAGCCCCGTTCAGCCCAGTCCAGCCCCATAAAGCCCGCTTCAGCCTGGCTCAGCACGGTAAAGCCCCACTCAGCCCAGTAAAGCCCAGTTCAGCCCCGTTCAGCCCAGTTTAGGCTAATCACGTTCAAGTGAGCCCGGTTCAGCCCGGTATCGTCCGGTCCAGCCCCGTAAAGCCCACGTCAGCCCGGCTCAGCCTGGTACAGGCCGGTTCAAGCCGGTTATAGCCCGGTCCAGCCTCGTACAGCCTGGTTCGGCCCGGTAAAGCCCCGTATAGCCTGGTTCAGCCCGATTTAACCCAGGGAAGCCCAGCACAGCCCTGATGAGACCAATTTAGGCTGGTGCAGCCCAGTATAACAGGTCCAACTGAGCCCAGTACGGCCCCGTCCGGCCCAGTACGGCCCGTGCCGGCCCCACGCTCACCGCCGGAGGTGAAGTAGAACACCATGGCAGCGCCGCCGCCGCCCGCTCCGCCAGCTCCTGTCGAAGGGGGCCGGAAGTGAGCAGCGCGCAGGCGCGCGGAGCGACGCCGCATGCGCAGTGTGGCGCTGGGGGCGATGCTGTGCGCCGTGCGCATGCGCCACACGGCGGGGAAGGTGAAGCCGGAGAGGGTTCTGCACATGCGCATAACCGGAAGGAGAGACCGGGCAAGGAGCGCTGAGGGGAGTAGCTGTGCGCATGCGGGGTTGCGTGGGGGGGGGGGGGGGAAGGGGAGGCTGCGGCGTGCCGTGAGGTGGCAGCACCGGGGTTAAAAGCAATAAACGCCATTAAAATAGCCAGAAGGTTGCAATAGAGAAGAATAAAGCGAGGATTTAAAGGCTGGTAACATTTGTATGCGCAAATTAAGAAGCCTGGGGTGGGCGGTGAGCCTGGGACTACAGGCCCCAGCGTGCACCGCGCGCTCCCGCCGCCCGGAGGCGGCTCTGCGCTCGCAAAGCACGCCGGGAGTTTGAGTCTCTCTGAGGCGGTCATGCGAGTTCTGCTCTCTGATTGGCTGGACGGCGGGTGAGGCGGGCTCAGACCGGGGCGCCGCCAATGGAGGTGCGAGACGGACTGAGTGGCAGGCAGGTGGGCCAATGGGACGGGGGGGGC
>CM021767.1:117734396-117799032 GCA_011076525.1 Nettapus auritus
ATTTTAATAACAAAGGAGCCACGGACAGGTACGTTAACCCCTCCTAACCCTTTATTTTACCTCATAAAATCAATTTAAGGCTTTATTTTAAAAACAGACTAATATTTTGCCGCACGTAGGCCAAGGTAGATATCTAAAACCCTCCAAATATTTTGATGTAAAGCGAAAAAAAGAAACCCTGAGGTGGTTCTGGGGCGCAGCAGCGTGCCCCGCGTGCGTTATTAGAAATAAAGCCGCGATGTTTTCATTTCCTCGTGGAAAAGTCTCCTCCGCCTGGAAAGACCTCGGCAAGCACCGCAGGGACGCTGAAAAGTCAGCGCAAATTATCTGAGAGGTTCTTTTATTTTATTTATCTAAAATACATATATATTTTCCCTCAAAACGGAGTGACGAAGCAGCGTGTTTCCCACCCCCGCCAGCCGAACGGGTTCGTTCTCAGGCTCGTCCATTAATGATTTCCTGGGGGCAGGGAGCTGAGGTTTTATTTTTGACCCAGGAGGCCAAATTCCTGCGGCGGGTGTCAATATTTGCCGAGGAAATGCCTGGCTGCGGCGGGTCCTGGTGCGATGAATGGCTCCTTTGTGTGTTTAGGCTTTGTGTATGTTTCCCTCTCCTTGGGGCTGGAAGCTTCAGGAGCTCTTCGCGCAGCTCTGACAACGTTTAGGTTCCCACATAGCCCTCAGCACGAGGCTTCAGCACGTGCCTTTCAGAAACCCGGGGCAAAATCTGGAGGGGTTTTCCCTCCCTCGCCTTTAACGCCCCGCACGTGGCAGCGGTGGAGGCACCGAAATCTTCAGGGAGCAGAAATCCGAGTTGAAAGAGTCGGCCCGAAGGACACCAGGGCTTTTCTCCCTAATTCTGGGCGGCGCTAATGGTGCCAGGTGGTGCTCCAGAAAGCAAAATGCCTGGAGTTTGCGTTAACAAGTTCAGTCGGGGAATTGATTTGCTGCTTAAAAAGAGCAGGGAGCGGCCAGGCAGTCGTGGGGCTCCCGAGGTCTGGGTTTTTTGGAGGCTCCTGTTGGTACGGGAGCTCAGCTGAGCGAAACTTGAGTTGTTTGAGCAAAGCAAGGACGGGAAAGCTTGGAATTACACACGTGATGTTTTCCCTTGCGATTCTTTTCGCAGCCCATCCTCAGCCTTTGAGACGCCCGTGAAAAGAGCGATGTTTTTTGTCGACGGGCTGTCTCCGCGCAAGAAATCCAGGCGGCACTGGTGTGCCTCTCAGATAAAATGGTCACCGGGCTCCGGCGACGAGCTGAAGGAAAACGAGGCCGTCCCCGTGAAGCCGGCGCCGTCCAGGAGGCTGGAGGTTTCCCCCCTGCAGGCTGCCAACGTTCCCAAAGCGGCGCCGAGGGAGCTCTCGGGTAAAGCGTCCCCGAAAGCCGCCGCCTCCTACAAGCCCGTTGTGCCCGTGGTGTCTTTCTACAGCAAGGAGAAGCGATACCTCACCCTCGTCGAGAGGAAGCAGCTGCGTGAAAACCTCTCTGGGGAGAGGAACGGGGATGAAAACGCCCCCGATGCGAGCAGGACCGAGAGGATGAACGCGAACCTCAGCAGGAACGCCGGCTCCGGGCCAGCCAGGCCTGCGACAAGCACCAAACACGGCAAAACCGTCCCCAAAACCGTCCCCAAAGCGGTGAAGAAGGTTAAATCAGACGTCCCGCCTGCGATACCCGGCGTGGAGAAGGAGAACGCTCCCTGCCTGATTAAAAAGAAGATGGATTCGCCCTTCCGCGTGCTCAGCATGACGGTGAAACCGGCTTTGAAGCTCCAGTCGGGGGCGGCTTTCTTTTCCGCCAGGAAGAGGTCGCACTCCAAAAAACCACCCGGAGACCCCAAATCCCCCCAGACGCCCCCCAGGGCTGCGGAAAGAAGCGGCCAGGCCACGTCTGGCGCGTCCCGCTCAGCTCCTGCGAGCGAAAATCCCGGGGTGGGTGGTACCCAGAGCAGCATTTCTGCGCCGCGGGAGGAAGACGAGGAGACCGGCGAGGGCTTGAGTCGCGGAAATGGAGAGAGAAGTGCAGCACGCGAAGGAAAAGCATCCCTGCAGGGCAGGGGGGGCGCCCCTGCTGTTCCTTCCCACCCCTCCGAGTCTCCTGCAGCAGAGGACGGCGCCGCAGAGAACGTGGTAGGTGCTGGTGGCATCAGGACACGTTGAGGTGACGTGTGCTGAGCTGGAAGGGACGAGCTCCGATTTTTCAAGCCCCGGGGGCTTCGTTAGGAATAGCTGGGCATTTGGCCTAAGGAAGGGGAGCTTCCCCGTGCCGTGTTTTCACAGATTACCCACGGCCGTTTTTTTTTTTCCGTGCCTCTCGTGCAAACCTCCCGCGGGGTTTTTTTTTGTAGGCGTTTTTTGCAAGCGTCGCTTGCTTTCGTTATTTGCTGCAGGATTTGGACCTCGCTGTCCAAGGCTCCTGGCGAGATGGGAAGTGCCGTGTGCGAAAAGAGCAGAGGTTAAGGCAAAAATCAGCTCGGCAAACTTAGGTTTGAATGGAAGTGAAGGCTTCCGGAAGCCCTGGGGGCTGCGAGCATGAGTCCCAGAAAGGCCAAGCTCAGCACATGGTACCGATATCCGTAGCTGTTTCTAAGGAAATACTAAAAAAAAACCCACCCAAATCTCTCAGCGTTGGGCATCGCTGGTTTTAAATCATCACCAGGAGCGTTAAAGGACCAAGCGCCTTATTTCCTTTGATTGCAGTTGAATTGTTTATTGTCTAAATTGAATTCTTCGATTCTACGGTCGTGCCTCGAGGGCTGGCAGAGAATGGAAGAGGTGAGGTTAAAACGGAGACGACGCTGGTTGTCGGGCAAGGTCGGGCTCTGGTCATTCTCAAACGCTTAGAGCAGACCAAGGCAGGAAAAGATAAGAAGAGCAATGACACGAGACAGTGAAAATAAGTGAAAAAAAGGGAAATCCTTCAGTACGATGACTGACAAACTGGGGAACCGCTACAGTAGTGTTAGAATTCCTCCCTCCCTTCTCCTTTCCTGGATGGATTTGTCCCTTCGCACCTCAAACTGCTTCGTTCCGGAGCTGCTTTCTTTAAACTACCTGGTGAAGCTCTCTGGGAGGGAGAGATCTTGTCCCTTTAGGAAGGAAATCTGGTTAATTTCCATAAAAGCCTGGCAAGGTCTGAAGGACAGTTAGCCCTGCGTTTGGTCTGTAAGGCGCGACGCAGCTCGCGGTGCGGACGGCTGCGTTCCCCGCTCACGTCCGGGATGCGGACGGGTGAGTGCTGCGTTCGTTACACACCTCAAGCAAACTCACACCTGAAACTTCCTTACCGTAAAGGGAATTTTCTCGGAATCCAGGCCGTGGTAAGGAAGGAACCGTGGCGAAAAACACCCGGGTGTCAACAGACAGCGAGAAGGGCTGGGCCAAGACTTGACTTTAAGCTCTTCTCGCACCTCGGCAGGGGAGCTCGGGCTGTAGGGGGTTCTGTGACGCTCCCCGAGAGCTGGGAGTTCTCTTTTCTTAAATAAAATGGTCTCGCTTCACAGGGCGGCGAGGAAACGAGTGCCCCAAGCCGGGAGCCGGGTGACGTTACTCCTCCGAGCCGACCTCCGCGCGAAGCGGACAAGGAAGGTAGGTTGGACGCCGCCTCTCGGCCCCGACATCTGCTGGAGGGGAACGACGCGGAAGAGGCTTTGTGAGGTCTTTCAGCGCACCCAGGAGCAGCGTTGCCGAGTTCCCGGGCTGTGCTGTGGGTTTGCCTTCCAAAAAGCTGGGGGGAAACGGGGGAGGTGGAGATCTGCGCTCCCGGCAAGCAGCACGGAGGCTGGATTGGGGCCTGGCACCTAACCCGGCCTTCCTCCTCACCTTACTGCTCAGCAATCCCAGGTTTTTCCCCTGTTATCTTCTTCTTGGACTGAGTTACCCAAATCCTTTCACCTTTCCATTGAAACCTTGACCCTCGGGCACCCGACCTCTTGTTTGCTTCCTCCACCCCGAGCCCCGTCTCTCCTGGCCAGGCGCTCCCCAGATGCTTCCCCTCGCCCTCGTTTCACTCTGTGCTAATGCGAAGACGCAGAATTTACCCCAGCATTTCCACGGCCTGGAGGTTCTCGGGTCATTAATTGAGCTAACGATCTGCTCCCAGCTGATTATTGCCTTGAGGACCGAACTAAAAAGGCGCCGGCTCTTCCTCTGTCCATTACCGAACGCTCTCTCGGCCCTGCGGCTTCCCAGGAGGAGATCATTCTACGTTTTGCTCTCTGCTTTCAGCCCTTCACCTTCCGGATGTGTTTTCCCCGTGGATTTCTGTCCCTGCCGTCCTTCCCCGCGCTTCCAGGGAGCGAAAATCTCCCGATTCAGCCTTTTTTGTCTCGCTCCGCTCCTTGCGCATCTGGTCTCCATCTGCCGAGGAAGTTGCCGGCGCTCCTGAGCTTTTCCCTTTATTTTTCCCCCTCCTTATACTTCCTCCACCTGGGAACTCATCTAATTTGGGGACCGTGAACTCTGTTTTCCTGCTGGTCACCATTTAAGTGCTGTGCCCCCTCCTGGCGTCCTGAGGAGCCTCCGCAAATCCAGGTGACCCTCAGCGAATCCAGGAAGTCAGCGGACGAGCTGTGCTTCCTGAAATCACGGCTAAATTCTCACAAAACCCCCAGGCCGTGGGCTTGAAGCGCTCGATCTGTGGCTTCTCTGCGCTGAACAGCCTGCGAGCTTGGCCAAACTAACGGGAAATTAGAGACCTGCGCTTGATTAACTCTATTAATGGCCAGAGAAACGCTGCCGTAGCAGGAACCTGTGCTGGATGGGACGGTTCCTAACTGCAGGCGTGGGGGGAGAGCTCGGGGTGTCAGCCAAATGTCCCGAAGGTGAGGACGTCCGGACACCGCTCGGGACAAAGCATTTCTGTATGAAATCACCGCCAGCTTCCCGGTGATCCTCAAACCTCTCTGTCGGGTTCGGATCCGCGGCGCTTTGACGTCTCGCTGCTGCTTGGATTCCTCTTTTCGTACCTGGGCGCGTGCCGCGCCTGCAGGTGACTAAGGCAATAATTTCCCTTTGTCTTTTCCAGCTTCGTCTTCAAATGCCGAGGTCTACCCCATATTCAGCGCTCTCCCGACAAGCAAGAAAAGGTACGTGCGTCCTCCCAGGCGCGGCAGCTCTGCAGGAAACCGGCTTTGTTACGTTTACACACAAATACCTGTACAGGCACCCGCCCGTCCTCAGCCTGGCTTTCCGGCTCTGCGCTGAGACGAGACAAATCAGCCTTGGGAGGCTTTTTTTTGTTTTGTTTTGCTGAAGGGAAGGCGAAACAACAGACGGTGCGTTAGGGGATAAGGGAATACCCATTTTTTTGCTCTCCGTAGTACGTTCAGTTTGTCATTTTGCACGTGGCTTTGAGCTGGCAGGCTTCGCTTTTGGAACTGCCAGGGAAATAAAGGTTTGCTCTTAAGTGGGATTAAGAAATCTGTGGAATAATAGAATATTAACAAAAGAACAATTAGGTAAAAAGTGGATTAGATGGGTAAAATCATTAGAAGAAGGTTTTGCAGTTCTGGGATGCGTTCCTCCCGAAGAACGGCGCAGCACTCGTGTTGTTTGGGCCCCCAGAGGGTTTTTATTTCCTTATTCCCATATTTCTGCGGCCGGAGCTCCCCCAGCAGCAGCGCCTTTGGGTCCCGGGGCTGCCCACACGACGACGCCCGAACCCAGGCCCGCACCAGAAGCGAATCCCTCTCCCCTGCTGAATCAACCTCTTGATAGGTTTTGTTAACAACAGAACCCTTCCGAGCCTGCCTGGTTGGCACCACGCAAAAACCGACAGCAAAACCCTTTAAAATTCCTGACAAGGAGCCAAAACAAACCTCCAAAGGCTTCTCGCTGCCGTAGGGCTCCAAGCGAGCTGTGATTGCCATCCCTGCTCTGCTTCCCAACACCTCCCGTGGCACGGAAGTGCTGCTGCTTGTGGTTAGCGGGGGATCCGCCGGGGGTTCCCGGTCGTCTCTGGGGGAGCCGAGCTCAATTCCGAGGCGTCTGCTTTGGGAATTCTCTTGGGGATCGAAATGTGTCAAGTCGGTTGGTGTCTAAATTAATTCCGCGCTGAGGGTCGCCGCAGGACAACTTCCCCTGTAGAAGTGCTCAGGGAACGCCTCGTTCCGTGCAGAAATCTAAAGGTAGGGTTAGAAAAAGCATCGCTCTCGGTAATTTTAATGTTTAGCTCAAGCCCGCGTCGCAAACTGATAAATTCCTGTATGAATTCGTCCCCGCCTGGGTCACCAGCCCTGCGAAAAACGCGTCTCAGAGGGGTTGGGACCAAGCTGTGGTGGGGCTCAGCCGGGCTTCGCCTGGACCAGAACCAGGCTGAGATGCTCCGGGGTAGCTGGAGCCCAGTTTGTGCTTGCTGCAGAGAGCTCGACGCCGTGTGAGACGAGCCCAGGCGAAGGTGCTCGTGCTGCCGGGGCCGGCGGAACGGGACCTGCCCAGAAACCGGCTGGGACCTCGTGTGTGAGGCTGGCCTGACCCTAACCCGTGTCTCTGCAACGATTTCCAGGACGCAGCCTGCTGTGGACGACCTGAGCTCTCCGTTCGGATCCAGCCCGGCGGCCAAAGCGGCTCACGGCCTGCAGAAGAGCAGGAGGGCGAAGGAGCTGCGCTCCTGGGACCAGATGATCATCGTAAGGCTCCCCCAGTCCTTGGGGTTGGCTCGAGGAGAGCAGAAACGGGCCGAGGGTGGCCGAGGGGCAGATTTCCCTACGCGTAAACCTCCCCCAGACCTAACGGGGCCGTGCTTGAGGGAAATGAACTCTGTCCTGACTGAAACCAGCACACACCGAGAGGTGGAGGCGCGGAGCGTGCCGGGGCGGTTTGTTCTTCTTCATTTTAAGAGAACCAGCAGCAAACACTGCCTGGTTTCCCCTTGGTTTGGCGGCGTTTTCACGTCGTTGACGCGGAGTGCCGCCGATCCGTCTGCTCCGAGGCTCGTTCCAAATAAAGCATTAATCGTATTTGAACATTCTGATGCTACGTAGCCTCGAATATTCCCCAAACGAGCAAAAGTTGTGCTCCTCTTCCTACGTCCGCATGAAACCAAACATTGGAGTCCCCGCTCATCGTCGCTGCGCCCAGTCCCCACCCTCGCTCCTCGGTTCTTCTCCCCTTTCTCCCCAGGATGCCGGTCAAAAGCATTTCGGCGCCGTGGCTTGCAAGTCGTGCGGCATGATCTACACGGCTGCCAGCCCCGAGGACGAAGCCCAGCACGTCCAGCACCACGAGAGGTTCCTCGAGGCGCTGCGCTACGTGGTGAGGGCCGGGGCGAGCTGAGGGACGCGGTGCGTGTCCGGGTAGCGCGGCGAGACAGCCGCAGGCCGGTGTTTTGTCATCCCAGAGCTTAGCCCGGGAGTTCCGTGCAGTTCCAGCACGCGGTTTGAGGGACGTGACTTGGTTTTAGCCGAGCTGGGCTCAGGTGACGGCTCCGTCTGCCGGGGTCGGCGCTGAATCGCTTCCCCTCTTGCTGAAGCGCTAACTTGGTGTGGTTTTTTCCCCCCCCTCTGCGGCAGGGCTGGAAGAAAGAGCGAGTTGTGGCGGAGTTCTGGGATGGGAAGATCGTGTTGATTCTTCCAACTGACCCCAAGTACGCCGTCAAGAAGGTACAAGGCTCTTGGTTTTGGGGGTGGGTGAGTTTTCACAGAGTCAGGATCGTCTAGGTTGGAAGAGCCCTCCAAGATCACCGAGCCCAACCTCTGACCTAACAGCACCAAGTCCTCCCCTAACCCATATCCCTGAGCTCTCCATCTAAACGGCTTTTAAAGCCCTCCAGGGATGGGGACTCCACCACTTCCCTGGGCAGCCCATCCCAGTGCCTCCCAACCCTTTGGGTGAAGAAGTTCTTCCTAAGATCCAACCTCAACCTCCCCTGGCGCAACTTGAGCCCGTTCCCCCTCGTCCTGTCACCAGGCACGTGGGAGAACAGAGCAACCCCACCTGGCTCCAGCCTCCTTTCAGGGACCTGCAGAGTGCCATAAGGTCGCCCCTGAGCCTCCTCTTCTCCAGGCTGAACAGTCCCAGCTCCCTCAGCCGCTCCTCGGAAGCCTTGTTCTCCAGACCCCTCACCAGCTTCGGAGCCCTTCTCTGGACTCGCTCGAGCACCTCCATGTCCTTCTGGTAGTGAGGGGCCCAGAGCTGAACCCAGCACTCGAGGTGCGGCCTCACCAGAGCCGAGTACAGGGGGACAATCACCTCGCTGGACCCGCTGGCCACGCAGTTCCTTATGCAACCAGGATGCTGTTGGCCTTCTTGGCCGCCTGAGCACACTGCTGGCTCGTATTCAGCCGACTGCCAACCAAAACTCCCAGCTCCTTCTCTGCCAGGCAGCTCTCCAACCACACATCTCCCCGCCTGTAGCTCTGCTTGGGGTGGTTGTGCCCCAGGTGCAGGACCCGGCCCTTGGCCTTGTTGAACCCTGTTGCAAAACGCTTTGCGGCTGCTTCGCGCAGCCTGAGCACGGGGTTGTTTGAGGGAAGCGAGCCCTTTTCCGACCGGTTTCGTGCCGAGCCGCAGAATTGTGGCGCCCGACGCCTCTCTCGTTTCTCCTCAGGCCGAAGACGTGCGAGAGATTGTGGACAACGAGCTGGGATTTCAGCAGGTTGCGCTGAGCTGCCCGGCCAAGACCAAAACGTACCTGTTCGTGTCCAACGAGAAGGTGATCGTCGGGTGCCTCGTGGCCGAGTCCATCCAACAGGTACGCGTCAGGGATTATTGGCAAGGGGGTAAAATCGCGTCCCTGCACGGGAGAGGGGAAAAATAAAATCAAGGACAAGCTCGTGCTCGTATCTCGGCATCTCCCCTTGTCCCTGCAGGCGTTCCGGGTGCTGGCCGAGCCGGCGGCGGCGCAGTCGCCAGGGCAGGACCCGCTGCAGCAGCAACGCGCTTGGCGCTGCTCCACGCGACCCGAGCCCGCCGTCTGCGGCGTCAGCAGGATCTGGGTGCTCGGCCCGGCCCGCAGGAAGGGCGTCGCGCGCCGCTTGGTGGACGTGGTCAGGTACGGGCGGCACGGTCGGGGTGTGATGTTCTAGAACAATGACGGCAGCAAAAAGCGTTTTAGAAACGTGTCTGAAGCCGTCGGCTCGGACTGCTAAGCACGTCTGAAATCCCCTCGTCCCAGGGCAGGGTCATCAGGTGGGCAGATGGTACACGTGTGTATAAGTATTTATTATTTAAATGACGTGTATCTCACCGTTTTTCATTTAAATGACGTGCATCTCACCATTTTTCATTTAAATGACGTGCATCTCACCGTTTATCATTTCAATAACATCAGTTTGAAGCCTGACACAGGTTCGGCCAAGCTAAAACCCGAACGATTTAAAACCTCTGGGTTTTCCAAGCGTGCTGCTAAGGAAGGAGGCTTTGTGCTCTTACTGGACCAAACGCTTGGGTTTTTCCAAGCAGGAAATTTGGAGCTTTTCGAGCGCGTTTGGCTCTGATCAGGCTCGGAGGACGTCCTCCATCTGTTCGAAACCCGCCTCGAGGCTGAGCTTGGTGGCTGTCCGTGAGCCTGTAGTAATATCTATCCAGTAATACGCACTATTTGCTCTCCGTATGTAGAAACACGCATCTAAAGCGTCCGTATCCATCTATGTTTTCAAATCTCTCTCTTCCAGGAGCACGTTCATGTACGGCAGCTACCTGAGCACCAAGGAAATCGCCTTCTCCGACCCCACGCCGGACGGCAAGCTGTTTGCCACGCAGTACTGCCGCACCGCCGGCTTCCTCGTCTACAACTTCGTTTACGGCAACTGATTGGGCCGGGTTATTGCAAGCTGAGGGAGTTGCAGTCAGCTAAAATCACTCGTTGTTGTTTTTTAAAATAACGCTTCGATGCCAGGACCGGGCTGAGCGCCGCTTTGCTCCGTCCTGGGAGCGAGCCGGGGGGGAAAGCCGCGCTGTACGGAGCCGCGGTTCTGCTGCGAAACCGGGGAGGTGGAAGCTTGCTTGGATGGCACGTAGTTCTTCTGAAAGTGGAATTTATCGCAAGTAACTTAATTTCTTTGAGAGTTTTAATTAATCTAACTTTCTCCCCGAGGTGTGTGTGTGTTTAACCCCCAGCTCCGCACTGCTCTGGCCTCGCTGCAGCAGCATCGGGCAGCTGAGGGGTGGCCGAGGAGCGGAGCTCGATGCACGCTGGGCTTGGAAGCAGCCCCTGAAGGTGCAGGGGATGAATGTGAAGGGCGGCAGCCTCAGGAGGGGCAGCCCCCGAATGTAACGTGGCGGGGAGCACGAGCTGGGTTGCAGGAGCCGGCTCGGGGCAGGATCTGTCTCAGCTGTACGAGGTCTGGGACCCGCACGGTGTGGCACGGGGAGTTGTCAGCGCCTGCTCAATAAACTTGTGAAACGCTCTGGTGTCTGGGCTCTTTCTGTGCAAAGAGAAAGGGAAACGTTGCCAAAGCTCTTCTAATTCGAGGAGGTAGGGGCTAAAACAGCAGCCGGGGGGTTCCTGCGGGAACAGGGCCAGCACCCTTCAGCTGCCCCCTCTTCTCCAGCCCTTTCCTAACCCAAGGAGCCAGGTCCAGCGGCCTGCGGCCCCACACCCTGCTCAGAAAAGCTCTCCAGGGCTCCACCTGTGCCGGGCAGAGCCGTCCCCACCCCGCGCTGGCCTTCACAGAAAAAAAACACAGATTGCACAAGTCAGAGAACAAATTAGTTTCAACATCTGGCACAAACATCAACCGGGGACAGGGTTACGTTAACCACAAACGGGAGGGTTTTAAACAACTCGCGGCACTCGAACGCCTCTCGGGGCACTGCACAGAGCACGGGGATCAGAAAGACAAGTGCTCAGAACCACTGCAAGCTCTGGGCACACCCAGAGCTGCTGCTTATCACGTTCAGGCTCTACACAGAGCAGGTTTCACCAGCTAGGAGGATACACGCTCCAGGAACGGCCTCGCTGCTCTGAGCAACGCCCCGAGCTCCCGGCGGAGCTCAGCACCGCGCCAGGGCTCGGCTGCCCCCAGGAGGGAGCCGTCACTGCGGGGCCGGGCTCGCTTCCAGGGCTGCCACGATGTGAGCGGCCGAGGGGCGCTTGCGCGGGTCCTCGCTGGTGCAGATGGAGAAGAGCTCGATCACGCGCTGGTAGGACGGGTCCAGCTCCTCCATGTTGAGGGCCGGCCGCGTCCCCAGCGCCGCGTAGTACGCCTCCTCGTCGAAGTCGTCTTCGTCGAAGGACTCATCTGGAGAAGAGAATTCATCAAGAAGGGCACAGCGCCGGTGGTGCAAGCTGAACCCCCTCCTACAGGCTCTGGCAGCCCTCAGACCCCGAATTTCTCCTTGTTTCTCCGTGCTGCGCCTGGATTTTGGCTCTGGGTACCGCTCTGCCTCCCAGCGTGTTGGCAGGGGCGTGGGGCCGAGCTGCTTTGGGCTCCTCTTTTCCAGCTCCAATTCCTGCGCCCAGTTCCAGCAGCGAGGGCAGGGGATGCTGAGCTGGAGGCGCAGCGGTGAGGCTCGGGGACAGCTCTGAAACCGACCCACGGAGCAGGGAATTTGATTCGTGTCAGCACGGAACAATGCCAGGGCTGCACAGAACCTTCCACCGAAGGAAACGGAGTGCTCAGTGTACGTAGTGCTTGTGTCATGAGAAGGAAAGGGCCAGCAGTTCGGGTAAATAGAGGGTTTGAAGGACGAACATCGAGACTCGGGGCTGGGAGATACGAACCAAGGAGGTTTTTTTTAGGAAACTGCTGACTTCTGCATGGGACGCTGTGCAAGCCTCGGGTATCTGACAAAGAGGTCACCAAATAAGGGAGCTGAAGGACAAAGCTGGGAGGAAGACTACGAGCCTTCAGCACAGGAGACCCCCAGAGACTAATACACATCCCGGAAGGTTCGGATTCCGGAAACTAATTATCCTAACCCTGCCTTTTCCAGGAATAGTGATGACTATGTGTGAGTTTAGGAGCACAGAACCCAGCTACCTGGTGTAACAGGTGCGTGTCCTGGGAGTGCAGAGACTCCCGGCGCACCCAGCGCTCTTCGCTTGCCTCTATCCATTTAATAAATTGCAAACTTTGATTGGAATCCTATTTGAGACCCGATTATTTATCGCACCAACCACGGCTCTGTCAGGTTTTTGGCTGGTGCTGAATGTTTGGAAGACTTTTAGACGGCATCCGGGGGGGAGAGCCAGCACTGCGGTGGTGCTGACACGGGCTGGGAAAAAACCCATCCTACAAAGCGAGCGACGTCCAAAATCGCTTTGCCCTCCAGCAAACGGCACGGCCACAAACCTTCGTCGTCGGTGCCGGTGCCCAGGTCGAGGTGGGGCACGGACAGGGTCATCATCTCCCAGAGGGTCAGCCCGAAAGCGAAGATGTCGGCCTTGTCGGTGATGACGCCGTCGTCCAGCAGAGCCTCCTTGGGCTTCCAGGGCTCGGTGCCGATGTAGCACGCCACCGGGTCGCTCACTGGAAGGAAACGACATCGTTTGGGGCGTCCGCGGGGACTCAGAGGGGTTGAGCCTGGCTCAGGTGTGCCGAAGCTGGCACGGGACGAGGTCTTCCAGAGACCTGAGCTTGCTTTTCTCTCATGTCCCTGCAGCGTCCCTGTAACCCGCGCCTTGCTCTGCTCAGCACCTGATTTGCTTCGTCCCCAGATCAAATTCTCACGGCTCTGTTCAATTTGACACCTCCGCGATCTCGGCTGGCCTCGGGGGAGCTGAAACGCTCCCGCTCAGCCCGAAATCAGAGCGGCTGCCTCTTTGTGCCCCCTCGCGTCCTCTGGACCAGGGGGCAAAGCCAAAACCGGGGCTGGATGGAGAGAACCCCGAGATCAGCCCCGAAACCAGCACTTTAACCACGCCGGGAGGCCGTGCCGGGGCTCTGCCTCCATCCCTCTTGCTCCTTACACAAGGTCTGAGAGCTCCTTGCGGGGTGAGCCACCGACGAACCCCTCTCCAAGCATCCCGGTGCCCTCCCCGGCCCGACCTACCCGTCATGTTCTCGTCCAGGGGCAGGGAGACTCCCACGTCGCAGATCTTGACGGCCTCGAAGTCGCCTTTGACGACCACGTTCGAGGACTTGATGTCTCCGTGGAGCAGCTTCTTGTCGTTGTGGAGGTACTGGGGGGGCAGAGAGGAGCCCTTAACGCCCACCCACGGGTCCGCGTAGCCACGCAGGGACCCTCGGAAGCACACGTGGAAGGGCCGCCCTCGGCGTCCGACCTACCTCCAGCCCCCTCGCCATGCTCAAGGCGACCTTGAAGATGGTGGCGGCGGGGAAGGGGCCCAGGCGAGCCGCGTTTCTCTCCTCGATTAAATCGCCGAGGGATTTCTCCCCTCCGTACTCCATGGCGAGACACATGCTGCCGTCGTTGGCCTCGGTGAAGGCGCGGTAACCTTGCGAAAAGACGGCGTTCGTTAGAGCTGGAGCAGGCACCGGCTTTTCGGATTCACCCCCGGGGGGGTCCCGGTGGCTTTGTGGGGCGGCGACACCCCGGGAGGGTCCGTGGGGATGTTTTAGGGCCGGGAAGAGGAATGGCAAACGACGTTCTGGCTGCCGGGAGAGATCTCACGGAGATAAGAGGCAAAATCCAATGGAGCCTGAAGCGGCTCCTCAAAATACTCCCGACACCGAGCCTCGATTATCAGAGGTGTGACACCGGGAGGGGACGCACCCCAATTCCACACCCCTAAAATTCCACGCCCCTAACCCCTAACCCCCAAAATTCCACCACTCCCAAGCCCCCCTCGTGCGGGGTACACCAAAACTTAACACTACTAAGGGGTAACGTCACACCAACAACTTATCGAGGAGCCGGGCACTCACCAACGATGTTCGGGTGCTGGAGGCTCTTCAGGACCTTGGCCTCGTCGTTGAGCCTCTGCTGGTAGATGCTCTGCTGCTTCCTGTTGCACTTGGGGTTGATTTTCTTCACGGCCCACGGGGAGCGAGATAAACCCCGGGGGGACCTGCGGGGGGTTGGGAAAAACCCGAATTTCTCAGTCAGAACCGTGAGGCCGGGGGACCACGGGGCCGCCCGCACGCCGCGCGCACCTCTTCATCAGGTAGACGTTCACCCCGGTGCCGTAGCCGAGCTTCTGCATGAAGGGGGAGGCCGGGATGGTGACGGAGGCCGAATCTGGGAAGAAAACCAAAAAAAAACGAGTCCAGAGGTGAGCGAGGAGGAGACAGCAAGGAGTAGCACCAGACACCAGGGAGGAGACATCAAGGAGTAGCACCTCCACCCCGCTCCTCTCCGCCAGGATCTCCCCGAATCCACCAGGAATCGCTGAGACGTGGCTCCCCCGAAAACAATTAGTAAGAAACGACCAGCTGGAAACGTTTACGTATCATCCGTGTATCAATTACTTGGGGATATACTGAGGAAACCAGCCTGGGCGTACTCAGTGCTTACACCTGAGTGTAACTCACCAGCCTTCTCCTTGTTCTCCACGCTGTTCTGGGACTTGAGGGCTTCCATCGCTGCAAACGGAGTGCTACGAAGGAGAGCAGAGGGTTTACTACACACGCAGGGGGTTACTACACGCCTGGGGGTTTACTACACGCCCGGGGGCTACTCCGGGCCCCTCAGCACCTCCGTGCCCCCCCTGGCTGTGGCTCCGCATCCCTTTGGGGCTGGGCTCAGCTCCCCCAGGGCTTGGGGCGCTGCTGCAAGGACTGGGCCACACGGAGCTACTCACAGCGCCTACACAGCCCCGCCGCTACTACAAGAGCCCCCTACTACTATTTGGCCCCCCACTATTCTATGGGCCCCCTACTACTCCTCTACAGCCCCCCTACTACTACTGCTCTGTGGGCCCCCTACTACTACTACTCCGCAGCCCCCCTACTACTACTACTGGGGCCCCTACTACTACACATCCCGCTACTACTACACACCCCCCCTACAACCACACACACTGCTAGTACACCACAGCCCCCCACTACTACTCGGGCCCCTACTCCTATTACTCCTTGGGCCCCCTACTACTACACACCCTGCTACTACTCCACAGCCCCCTCACTACTACTCGAGCCCCTACTACTACACATCCCATTACTACTCCGCGGCCTCCCTACTCCTCCTCCTCAGGCCCCCTACTGTTACTTGGACCCCTACTACTCCGCAGCCCCCTACTACTACTACTACTACTCCCCAGCCCCCCTACTACTCCGCGGGCCCCTTCCCCTACTACTAGTAGTAGTACTCCACCGACCCGCCGCCGTTGCCGTTTGAATGCTGCGCGCGCGGGAGCCCCGCCCCCCGACACGCCCCGCCCCCTACGGCGGCCGCGGGCGGCCAAAAAGCCTCGGGAGGCGGCAGGAGGGGCGGGGTCTGGGAGGGAGTGGGTGTGGTCTCGGGGGAGTGAGGCGTGGCTTGGTGAGTGGGCGGGGTCTGGGCGGGTGGGGCGGGGCCGGGGCGTGGTGGGCGGGGCCTGTGGGGGCTCTGGGGGGTCCCCGGGGGGGCCGGGGGGGGGGGGGGGGTCTCTATGGGGTCCCCAAAGCCCCCCCCGCCACGTTCCTGTCACCTGCGTCAGGAGCAGGATTTTTGGGCGGCCCCATTTATCCATAAAACGGATAAAATCCCAGAAATAAGCGGAAATAAGGAATTTTACCGGGGGGGGGAACACAGGAGGGGGGATTTGAGCCTCGCCGCCCCCCCCCCCCCCCCGAGGCAGGGGTAACCCCCCCTGCACCCCCTCCCCCCGCTTCAACACCAGGTTTTGGGGCAGCTGGGGGATAATAAAAAAGCTTTTATTTCTCGGATAAAACGTGTCGGGAAGCGCGGGCCAGGCCGGGCAGGGGCCGTCTGAGTGTCCCCAGCTCTTGGTGACCCCGAGAGTGTCCCCAGTTGGGGTGTCCCCAGTTAGGGTGTCCCCAATTAGAGTGTCTCCCCTTGAGGTGTCCCCATTTGGGGTGTCCTCCCTTGGGGTGTCCCCAGTTGGGGTGTCCCCAGTTGGGGTGTCCCAATTGGGGGTGTCCCCTATTGGTGACCCCTCTTGGGGCGTCCCTTCTTGGGGTGTCCCCAATTAGGGTGTCCCCCCTTGGGGTGTCCCCTTTTGGGGTGTCCCTTCTTGGGGTGTCCCCAGTTGGGTTGTCCCCTTTTGGGGTGTCCCCACTTGAGGTGTCCTCTCTTGGGGTGTCCCCTCTTGGGGTGTCCCCAGTTGGGGTGTCCCCATTTGGGGTGTCCCCAGTTGGGGTGTTCTCAATTAGGGTGTCCCCAGTTAGGGTGTCCCCTTTCGGGGTGACCCCAATTAGGGTGTCCCCATTTGGGGTGTCCCCTCTTGGGGTGTCCTCAATTAGGGTGTCCCCAGTTAGGGTGTCCCCTTTCGGGGTGACCCCATTTGGGTTGCCCCTTCTTGGAATGTCCCCTTTCAGGGTGTCCCCTCTGGGGGTGTCTCCAACTGGGGTGTCTCCCCTTGAGGTGTCACCAGTTGGGGTGTCCTCTCCTGTAGTGTCCCCTCTTGGGGTGTCCCCTCTTGCGGTGTCCTCTCTCGGGGTGTCCCCTGTTGGGGTGTCCCCTCTCGGGGTGTCCCCGCTCACGGCGTCAGGCACTTGACGCCCGCGTCCTCCGCGTGGCCGCAGTTGGTCTTGCCCCAGCTGGAGAAGCTGCAGCGCAGCAGGCTGTCCTCGGTCCCCTTGCAGGAGACGTCGTCCATCCAGATCCTGCCCGTGCCTGCAAAACAGGGACCCCCGTGAGCCCCCTCCTCACCCCGGGGGGGTTTCAGGCACCGGGACGCAGATTTTGGGGGTTCCTGAGCCCCTGCGGACCCACAATCCCTATTTTTGGGGGGAAAAACCCCCAAAACACACACTGCTGCCCCCAATATGAAACACGCAGGGGGCTGCGGGCTCCTGCTCCCCCCCCCAGGACCCCCCAAGACCCCTCACCTTGTCCGAAGCGTGCCATGCGGTACACCTCGTCGGCGCCTCGGAAGCCCAGCATGCGGCACACCACGTCGCCGTCCTTCTTGTCCCAGCCGTCGTCGCACACCGTGCCCCAGCGCCGCTCGTGGAAGACCTCCACTCGCCCCTCGTGGGGGCCGGAGCCGTTCACCAGCCGGATCAGCCCCTCCTCGGCTGCTGGGGACGGAGAGGGACATCGGGGGACGGCGAGGGGACACCGGGGCGGGGACGGGACACCCACGCGACCCCTGAGCGTGCGCATCTCCGGAGAGCCAAGGCTTGGAGATTTGGGGAACCAGAAGCCTTCAGCCTCCAGATTTTGTGTGTTTCGGGATTTCCCGGCGGTCTCTCTCCGGTCACCCCTGGCCTCTCCTTTTTTCTTTCACCCCTCTCCTGGCGGCTCAGCCAAACCTCGTGTGTCCCCCCTATTTCTTTCCATCCCCCCGGGTTTTCTGCCCTCATCTCCCCCTGCAGATCTCCCCCATCCGTGCCCTCCTTCCTCGCCCTGCCCGCTTTGGCCCTGAACCCGCTGGGGCCAGCCTCCAGGATGGATCCAGAACCCCCCCAAACCTTTTTTCTTGGCTCTGTGCAGGGCACGGGGCTCACAGAGGAGGAGCCAGGAAACGTTTCGTGCCCTCTCCAAACCTCCCCGCTGGCATTTTGCGCAGCCCGGCCTTGGCCGCACGGCGGCTCTGAGCGCTGCACACCTCCTGAACGAGGCAGGGGAAAAAAAAAAACAGCTTGGACATCGCCTCCCAGCCCGTGCCGAGCAGCTGCCTGGGATCAGCCCAGCGCCGGTGTTAGCCCAGGGCTGGACGAAGCTGCTCCACACACGTCCTGACCGCAGCCGCTGCCTCCAGCCGCCAGCAGCTGCTCCTCCAAGCCCGACCCAGCAGCATCTCCCCAAAGCAGCCGGGTCTGGCTCCAAGCAGCCGGGTTTTCCTGCTCCCGGGGGGCTCGTGGCACTGCACGGCCTGGGTCCCACGGCCCCAGCACAATTAACGGTCCCCGTAATCAGTGAGCTCAGGATTTGCTCGTGCACCAAGCCGCCGGCGCCGCCAGGGCTGTGCTCTGCTCCTGAGCCACCCGGTGGCTTTGGCATGATGGGGTCGGACCCGGTGATCTCTGGAGGTCCCGACCCCTAAAATTCTGCAGATCCGTGGAAAGGACCAATCCTGCAACTGCTCTGCACCAGCAGGGAGTGGGGGACCTGGCGGGGACTGCAGGGGTGGTGGGGACGATGGGGACAGCGGGACGGTGGGGATTTTGGGGACAGTGGGGACAGCAGGACGGCAGGGACAGCTCTCCAAGGGGGATTTGGGGAGGTGGCGGGACCCCCACCTCAGAAAGCCCCGGCCCCTCCTTGAAAACCGCTGCCAGCAAGGCTCAGGACCGCTTCATGCCCCCTGCAAAAACCCCCAAATTAATTTCTCCTCTTTTTTTTTGCGTTCCCTTTTGCTGCACCAAACCCTCCGACCTCCTCCTTTCCCTTCCCCAGCGAAGCAAAAAGGAAAACTCCAAGGGGAGAAATAAACCCCAGGGGCTGCAAAATCAAGGGGCTGACTCTTTGCAGCGGCTCCCTTCGGTTTGGGAGTGATTTAAAAACACCTCCCTGCCACGGGAGGATGGGAGATGTCCCCCAGGGCCACTTACCCACGTCCCCGCCTCGGTCCCCCTTCTCTCCCTTCGGTCCTCGGTCACCTGGGAAAAGAAAGATCACAGGGCATGAAACTCAGACCAGGGGTCTTGGAGGGCTTTCTCCTCCTCTCCTTGGTAGACCGGGGGAGTTTTGGGGTGGAAAAATTAGAATTTTGGGGGAGATCACGGCCCCTTTTGCCCTGTCCCGAGCAAAAGCTGTTCTTCCCCATCAGCTCAGCACGAGGTTTCACCTCGACCAGGCAGAGCCGTTTGGGGAAAAAGCAACACGGGGAGCTCCGAACCCCACAAAACTCCCTTAAAATGCCGAAGCGAACCGCCTGCATCTCCCCTGCCTCTTCCCAGCCCCACCGCTGCCACCACGGGAGCCAAAAACACCCCGAGGCGGGTCCCAGCCACAGCACCGGGGGACCCCCAGCATCTCCCCATTTGCCTCCTTCCATCGGCTGAGCACCCCCCGGCCCTGGGGGCACGGGGGCTGTGCTTGGTCCCGCAGCATCCACCCCGTGCGAGGAGCAGAGGCCGAGCCTGGACCTCGTTCATCCCAAATTGCCATCTCTGCTCTGAACCCCAGCGGGATTTCCCCCGAGCACCGGCAACGCTGGGCCGAGCGATGCCCAAAATCCCCTGCCCTGCTCCCCAAAAAGCCGAGCGCCTCGGGATGAGGGAAGGAGCTCTGGGAGGAACACAAACCCACTCCGGGAGGCCTGGTGGTCTCCTGGGGGATGAAATGCTCCTTGGAGCAGGGGCCAGGGGCAGGGACCTCGCTTCCTGCAGCAGACTGACTCAGCCGGCACCCAGCGGCGCCGGGGGGGTGCTCGGCCAGCTGAGCAAACAGGCTGCCTGCAAACCCAGCGATGTTTCCGCCCGGCGAGGCAAAAAAGAATGAGCTCAGTTCTCGTCCGTGCCACATCTCCCCCTCAGCTCCCGAAGGCAGGGCACCCCTGCCTCCAGCCCCCCCACAAATCCTCCCCGCTGCTCCGCGTGTGATGGCAACAAACAACACGCACACGCCCGGAGATTTCTTATAAAGAGGAAGAAAAATAAATAAATTATTATTTTTTTTTAAAAAAAAAAAAAGCACACAGGAAATTCTTGCCCTTTAACTTGGAGGCTCTGGGAAGCCCGGATTGCTCCCCCGGGCAGCCCCAGCTGTGTCAGATGGAGAAAAGCTGCCCGGAGCCTGCTCCGCTGCTGATGGGAACCAGATGAGGAGGAGAGCTGCGGGAGAGGGGCCGGGACGAATAAAAACCCACACGTGATGAATAAAAACCCGCGGAGCTCAGCCCCTGGTCACTGCTGTGCCACCCAGCGCCGCTTGGGCGTTGTGCTGTTAGCCATCGGGGCTGGTGCCAACGGGACAGGGGGCTGCTGAGGAGCGATGCTGGCTGAGGATGAGGAGGGAAGAGCGAGGAAGATGCTGGCAGGGGGTGAGCCCCACAAGCATCGTGCCTCCTGCTCTGTCCCCGGAGCTGGTGCTGCCCACGCAGCACAAGGCCGGGCTGTGCCTTGGCTTCTCCCGTGTCGTCTTCCGGGCTCTTCCATTCCCTCGCTCTCCTGGCAGGTTTTTTTTTTCCTTTTTTCCCTGTTTTTCCCCTCTTCCCAGCTGTGTTCTCCGCAGAGCAGCTCCCTGCTGGGCAGCGGACGGCCCCGCGCAAGCAGCCAGGACTTGGAGAACCCCTACGGGGACGAAATCCCCGCTGAGCTGGAGAGCACCGGGGTCTGGGGGAGGCTCTGGAGAGCCCCTTGTGCTGCTGTCATCGTCCCTGTGATCACAGCAGTGCTACGGATGGAGGCAGGGCACAAAATCCTCACGGCTGATGCCGCTGGAGGAGCTCCGGGCCGAACCTCCGGCCTTGCCTGCACGTGGAGCTGAGGACGGGGCTCTCTTTTTGCCCCAAATTTGCCTACAGACCCCCAGAGCCCACCGTTGGCTGACTTACTGCTCTTTCCTCCTAGCCACGACGCTCCCCGGGGCAGAACGGAGGGGACTGATTTATGCGCGCTTTTCCAGACCAACTTTTCCCGTATGGAAATGAGGAAAATAATCCCTCGCTGGGGGAAATTTAAGGGAAAATACATCGAGAAGAAAACAGCAACCAGGGAAAATAACCAGGAGAGGAAAGCAACCAGCAGAGGAAAGCAAGCAGGAGAGGAAAGGCCACCCCTCGGGATGGCTGAGGGTACTTTTTTCTCCCCAATAAAGCGCTGAGCTTTGAGCCAGGGTTTTGGGGGAGAGGTTTGGTGGTCCCCCCGGGACAGGCTGACGGCTGTCCTGTGCTCGGGAGGGGTGTAAGCCCCCTTACAGGGGTGTGAGCCTGGTGATGTAGCCTGGCCTTGGAGCACTGCCTCGCTCCGGGTCTGTTTCCTATAAATTTCAGAGAATCCCATAAACCGTAGAAATTCGGCACTTGCTGCCAGCGTGCTTCGTGATTTATTGGAGGAGGGTTTGGGCGAAGCTCCCTTATCTGAGCACTCTGACCTCCGGGATTTGGCGCCGGGGCTGCCCTGCTGCAGGGCACATCGGGCCTGGAGGGGCAGCAGTGGGAGCGTGACGTGGGTGACCTCGGTTCAGCACCGACCTCGAGGGGATCTTTTGGCCTCCGGCAGGATGCAGCCGGGCATCCCAACCCATCATGGGGTGGGAGCAAGGAGCCCGATGGTTCTTTCACCAGAGGAACTCGTGGCATAAAATTGTGGGAAGAAAGCACACGGGATGTCCCCAAAAAGGGACAGCAGGAGCAGGGTGGTGCCACCTTCCCGGGCAGGGCTCTTCCTGCCTTCCCCGCCTGGCTAGTGGGCGTTTTGGGGTGGAAGGAGGCTGTTTTGGGAGCTGGTATCCATCCCAATTTAGGCTGCAGCCCAGAGCTTCTTGTAAAGGGTCTCCTGGGAGCGATCCGCCTTGCTGGGGAGGCGCATGGGCGCTTCCTGTGCTCTTAGCCTGGATGTGGTGAGGCGCTGGAAAACCACGGGGAGCCAGAAGGGGACCACAAAAATAATAATAATAATAATAATAAATCTTGGCACAAATCTGCTCCGAACCCTGCTGGGGACGAGCGTGGGGACCTGCAGGCTTGGGGCTCTAAGGGACATGGGTTAGGGACATGGTTTAGTGATGGGACTCAGGAGGTCAGGCTGATGGTTGGACTTGGTGACCCTGGAGGTCTTTTCCAGCCCAAATAATTCCACAATTCCGTCAAAAGCAGCCTGGAGGGAGGGCTTGTCCCTCTCTGCTCTCCTGAGACCCCACCTGGAGCCCTGCGCTCAGCTCTGGGGCCCCATTCCAGGATTTTGTGATTCTACATCCCGCTGGTGCCAGGGGCTGGCCCTTACCTTTGAATCCTCGCATCCCGGCTGGACCCGGAGGGCCGAGGTCCCCTTGGTCCCCTTTCAGGCCACGGGGTCCCGGTGGTCCTCGCTCCCCAGGCAGCCCTGGAGGACGGGAAGAAGCAAAGGGGTTGTGATGCAGTGCGGGGACCCCACCATAATCAGAGCCCCCAGTCCATGGCATGGATCTGTGCCCAAACTGGGCTGAGCTTTTCTAAACTTTTTTTTTTTTTTTTTTTTTTTTTTTTTCAATTTTAGGATTTTCCTCTTTTTTTTGAGGAAGGAAAAGCCACTCTTAGGAATTTGGGAAGCCCAAGGGGACGTGGGCTGGGGCTTAATTCCTTCTGTGGGGGGGCAGTGAAGGGGGACAGAAGCTGGCCCTGGCCCTGGGGGAGCCAAGCAGGTGCAGACCCGCATTTTACAAGGGTTTGCTGCTGTGACCACATCCAAAAAAGCACCAGGGAAAGCGAGGTGGAGAAAGACCTAAAAATAGGAGCACTTTCAGCAGCTCCTCCCGAAGGTGGGACCTCCAGGGACTGTTTTGTTTTTCTGTTTAAAGAAAAAAATATATTTTTTTAAAAAAGGAAAGAAAGCAGACGGTGTATTCCCGGTGCCCGTAACGCCCAAGAAAAACAGCTATGAATCTGCCAGCACAAAACAAAAATATCCAGGGGTGGAAGGAGCAGGGCCAGCTGCTCCGGGGAGGGCTCTGGGACAGCAGCTGGGTTTCCAACGCCGTGGGGACAACGGGGACATCAAAAATGGGGGTTTACAGGGTGCTGAGACCCCCATCTTGATGTGGGTCCATCATCAGAGTGGGGTGTGGAATTTGGTCTAGGGCAGCATCCCTGGGGGATGGATCCTGGCATCTCTGTCCTGCTGGGGACAGAAAACCCTCACCCAGGGGGGTCCTTGGCAGCCTCGGTGCCGTCCACGAGTCCTGGACGCAAACCCAGTGCTTGTAGGGTTGGCTTGAAATTAGAAACAGCCTCGAGCCCAGCCCGGTTTCTCGGGGCGTTCAGTTGTTGTTTAAATTGAATTTCTCTCAAAAACAATGGTTTGAATGAAGAGGAGGAAAAATAATAATAAAAAAAGGCATTCTTCAGATTGAAAAAAAGCCCCCCAAGAGAGCCCCAATGCGTCAGACCCCCAGCACTGCTCTGACGGGTGGAGGAACCCACGGGGGCTGCCCCATAAGGGTTGGGGGCCCCAAAAAAAGGGTTGGGGGCTGCACCCCTGGCTTCACACACCCGGGTCCGGACACTTCCATCCTTACCTCTCAGGCCGGGCAGGCCAGGCAGGCCGGGCTCCCCCTCCATCCCCTCGTGGCCTGGGTCTCCTTTGGGTCCCGGGGGCCCTGCAAAACAAGGGGTTTGGCTGTAGGGAGAGCACGCAGGGCCCTCGCTGGCTGCAGCAGCCCTAAGTGATGTTGCCAGCAGTCCTCTTCTGTGCTCCGTGGGATTTGGAAGGACAAAAACGACCCCATCGACCTGTTCTGTGCACCGGAAAACTGCACCTTGCAGCTCCACCTGAGCGTGACCCTAAGAGAAACTCTCCGGTTTCCTGGAATTTCCTTCCACCCAAAACGTGTGACATCTCCAGTGAAACATCTTCCAGGAAAATAAGTAAAAGAAATGCATTTTGGAAGAACGGAGAACCTTCAGGAGGGGATTTGCAGCACAGGCCGCATCTCCCCTGGCTGGGAAGGAGCCACCAGCTCTCTTGCGAGCGAGCTCAAGGCCAAACCGGTGACAGAGCTCTGTTCATCAGCCTGCTAGGGGCCAATTCCACCAAGCTGAAAACAATTACAAGTTGAGCCCGCTGGAAGAAATTGGACAGGAAAAAAAAAAAATGAGTCATGGGATGATAGAAAATAGGGCAGAGAGAGGCCGGAAGGGTCATCTGGTCACTGTCCTGCCACGCCAAGGCAATAATTGGAAATTGTTAAGTGTTGTTTTCCTAGAAACCCCAAAAGCCACGGTCTCATGGTTGTGCAGAAAGCTATCGGCCAGCCAGCGTTACAGGGAAAACAAATTGCTCCAGGGGGACGTGGGGCAGGAGCCAGCGAGGCACAAAGCGTGTGGAGGTGCTGGGATGGTGCTGGGGTGGTGCTCACCCCCGGTGCACGGAGCCTTGCACAACAGCCGTGGACACTACGTGTCCTTAAATCCACTCCCTGGCCTGCTGGAGGTTGAAAAGCTGAAGAGATGGACAATAAAGTAAATTTTAAAAGAAATAGGAAGGAGATGAGCGCATGAGCAGGCGGTGCTACGCCCAGCCAGTGACCCTCTGTTCCCTCAAAGAGCACGAGGAGGCCAAGCCCTGCTGGCTCGTTCATGGGGAGGGGAACACCGTGGTGTTTTTAGGCTGCCCCACGTCACCCCGTCCCTTCCAGAACACAGAGTTAATGTAGAAAGAAGGAATTAAAATAAAGGATTACCCTGAAATTCAGCCCAGGGAGCACTACGGAAGGCACAGCATCTCCTCCTTCCTCACCCTGACTTGGCCCCAAGTATCCTTGTCCAAGGGAAGGAGTCCCCCAGCAGCAGGACTGGAGCAGAACGGCCGCTGGTCCAGCTCCAACTGCTGCCGTCTGCTCTGGCTTTATGGGCACACCAGGAAATAAAAGCCCCACGAGGGCCCCACCTCATCCCCTTTAACCCTGGGAGGGATTTGGGGGCTGCCCACCCTGGGCACGCCTTGGTGGGGAGGTTGGAGCTGGCCTTCCTCCCGAAAATCAGCTGCTGCTGTGCAGCCCCCTCCTCCTGCTCCATCACCATCATCACCATCATCATCACCGTCCATCATCAATGCTGGAACAAGGTTTCGTGGAGGATGGCCGCGGCCAGCTATCAACCCCTTTGCACCACAGGAGCAGGAGATGGGGAGAAGATATCTGGGGATGAGGCGTGCTGCCCTTGTCCCACATCGGTTTTCCTCAATGCCAGGGGTCAGACGTGGCCCCTGGGGACGGGCTGATCCTGCTCCGCAGTGAGCCCTGGCGTCCACCACAGCATCCCCTAGCACCAGCAGCTCCAGGAGGTGGACAGTCCGATCCCCAGGGACAGCGAGGATGAGGAAGGAGGAGAACAGAGGGGTGTGAGGAGAGGCTCAGCAGCCACCACGCCAAGTCCTCTCTTCCCCACCGGGCTTGAGGCTGGGGGTAAAAACCCTTCTCCAGATGCCCCCTGCCCTGCTCCACCCTCCCAAGCACTACAACTGGGCTGCTGGCAGCGTTTGGGGGAGAAAACCTCTCCAAAAGGATGAGGACTTTTGTGACAGCCAGATGGAGCTGGCCAGCAGCACGTCCCCATCCCACCCAGCACGTTGTGCAAGCGGCCGGGGCCGGCGGCGGGGCCGGGCACCCTCCCTGCTGCTGACACCGTTATTTAAGACCTGCAGGCTCGGGCCAAGGTGGCTGCAGCTGCTGTGAAGCCACATCTGTCCCCTCCTGGCTCAGCCGGCGGCCAGAGGGAGGGAGCAACTTGGCAGCAGCCCCGGCACTCACTCCCATCTGCAAATCCGGCCAGAAGCACCAGGAAAACACTCAGCCCGCGCTCGGGGGGCTGGCAGCAGCGTGAATTCGCCTCGCCCCCGCTGAACCTGCTAATATTTCTGCCTCCCCAAAGTCCTCAGCGAGGGGCACCAGCCTTGAAAATGCAGCTGGGGACAGGGCTGCCCCGAGCCCACCCTGGGCTTGTTGCTTCCTCGGGTGTCCCCTTGCTCTTGTGCCTCAAATCAGGACAATCCCCATGATTTTGCTGCTTCCCCCACAGCCCGGTCAGCTGTCCCTGCCCCTGAAGAGCTCAGCCCTTTCCTTTCACCACTGTCCCACCCAGCCAAGGTGTGCAGCTCCCTTCCCTCTCTCTTTTCACACATCTTTGAAGCGAAACCTGCTTGCCCTTGGTGCAGCACCCAGCACAGAGGGACCGTCCCCTTGCTCTCCCCAGTCCCACGGGGCAGCTGGATGGGGTTCCAGTGCTGGCATCTCCATCCCCGTGGAGCTGATGGTCCCCATCCTGGCTGTGCAACCACTCCAGCGAGGTGGGGACGTGGGGAACAGCCAGAAAGTGCTGATAGCAGCTGGTGGAAATGTCCGAGCAGATGGCTAACCCTGGCCGTGCTCACAAGCTGCTGTGGGGACAAATGGCTGGACCTTGTGTAACAAAGCAAAAACGGAGGAGATGTTTAGCGGGCTAAAGTCATCACCAAGGCAACTCCATCATAAATGCCAAAAAGGGGGTTCAGCAAAACGAGAGTCGATGGTTGAGGGTTAGAAGGGATGGGTTGGTTATTTGGGATGGGCTGCAAGTGGCAAAGGAGAAGAGCATAGGAAGGGGAGCGTGGAACAAAGGGGCTATACGGTGATGGGATGGGGGATGAGTGAGGGGACCTGGTGGGCAGCCTCCAGCTCGATCACTGCAGGACAAAGCCAACCATCTCTGCTCAGCCTGCCCCTCCACCATGGTCAGCAGTGGCCCGGCAGAGGTTTCCCTGGCATCAGCGAGGAAAACCTAAGAGCTTCCTCCCTCATGTGGAGCATGTGCAGGGCACCAGCTCCAGAGCATCCAAGGTGATGGAGACACCTGAACCCCGCAGAGATCCCAACAGCAGTGTCTGATGGATTCGATGCATCCCTGAGTACCCAAGACATCCCCATGGGGATGCCATGCCATGGAGACAACTTCCAGCACCCTCAAAGCACCGTGAACAACCCCCTGGATTCATACACCAGTGAGGGGAGCTGCTAACAAGATGTCCTCGTCTTACCCTGAATCATGGAATCACAGAATCATAGAATCACAGAATAAGTATCATAGAATCATAGAATCATAGACTTGGACTCGATGATCCTTATGAGTCCCTTCCAACTCAGGATATCCAATGATTCCATGATTCCAAGGGAGCTGCTAACAAGATGTACTCATCTTACCCCGAATCATAGAATCATAGACTTGGACTCGATGGTCCTTACTGGTCCCTTCCAACTCGGGATATTCTATGATTCCATGATTCCAAGGGAGCTGCTAAACAAGATGCCCTCATCTTACCCCGAATGACAGAGATGTTCCTCAGGGCGACCGAGTGCTCCCAGTCCTTGAGCCGCAGGTCCTCCGTCACGTTGCTGAGGATGGCCAGCTCGTGCTTCAGCTGCTGCTCCATGGCGATGTGGACCAGGCGCATCCGCCGCGCGTCTTCGGTGGCGTTGCTGATTAGCACCCGCAGGTCCTGGATGCGGGCGCGGTGGACGTTCACGTCGTAGGAGAAGGTCCTGTTCATGGCATCCACGGCCCCGCTGGTGGCCGTCACCTGGTCGCTCAGGCCCTCCAGCCGGCTGCCGAGGTGGCTCAGGAGGTGCTCGTGGTGCTGGAGCAGCAGCCGGCTGCTGTTGCCTTCCACCGAGAGCTTGTACATCTCCTGCTGCGCCGCGTCGCTCTGCTGAGCCAGGCTGTCCCACAGGCTGGACACGGCTCGGTCGGTTTGGCTGGCCTGGCTCTGCAGGCTCCAGAGCATCCCCTCCAGCTTCTGCAGAGACCCCGTCATGAGGAACAAGGAGTCCGAGTGGTTCTGCAGGAGGTCCTGCAGCCTCCAGATGTGATCCATCACGTCCCCCTTCAGAGGGAGGTGCAGCAGCTTCAGCTGCACGTCCCTGAAGCTCTCGTTGAGGCGGTTCACGTTCCCCATCAGCGCCTTCAGGTCCTCGGGGGACGTCTGCGGCCGGGAGACTGGGAGGGAGAGACAGGAGGGCGGCATCAGAAACCCCCCCATGGAGATGGGGCTGGGTGGAGAGGTGCGGCCCCTGCTCCCTCCCCACACAGCCACCCCTCTCTCGGTGGGGTTGGAGGGGAAAACCCTACACAGCCCCATGGGATGGTTGGGGGCACCCCTGGGTGCTGCCTGAGGGGCAGGGGGAGCTGCCGGGGCTCCAGGCTGGGCCCGGGGCCTCTGGGCCTGGCCCTGGGCACCGCTGAGCAGAGCCCGGCTCCGGCCTCTCCGCACCTCCCTGCGGGTCCTGACGGCCATGGGGGAGCTCCCCCAGAGCCTCCTGTGCTCCAGGCCGAGCAGCCCCAGCTCTCACAGCCTCTCCTCACAGCACGGGGGCTCTGGGCCCGGCTCCTGGTACTGACAAACATAAACATCCTCACATCCCACAAGATCCATCCCGTCAGCTCCTCTCTGCTTTGCCAGGCGAGCCGGGCAGACCAGACGCTACTAAACCCTGCACAGTGCCTTTGCCTGGATCGTGTCTGCCTTTGGTCAGCCAACAGGCTGCTAAAAGTGTCTGTTTCCCTTCCCCAAACACAGATCCCAAAACTGTTCCTTCCCCCAGTGAGGTGACAGTTCCCACCCCAGGGATGGAGACCCCAGGGACCCTTTGATCTCAGCATCTCGTAGCTGCTGGGCAGCCCAGTAAGCCCAGTATCGCCCAGTAAAGCATTATTGTGGAGCTCAGCACCCTCAGAGAATCCATCCAGCCTGAGGGCATCATCACCCGCTGCCTCTGCCCGTGACGCTGGGTCTCCAGCACAGCCTGGGCTGGGGCGGCTCAAAGCCAAACCCACAGGAATAATGAGAAATAAGGGGAAAAAAAAAAAAAATCACTATTGTTCCTTCGGCTGTGTTGGGGTTCAGCTGGCGCAGCCCTGGCACCATCCCAGCCGCTCAGCCGCCCAGTTCCGAGGAGGAACCGAAAGAGGACATTTGGTTTGGATTAAGATCACGGCGTCAGCTCCCTTGCAACAAAACCAAGGGGAGAAGCAGCCCAAGCAGCCACCACGAGTAAAAATCACCCCAAAGGCAGGTCCTCCAGTGGCTGGGATGCATGGGCAAGCTCCTTTCCCTTGCATCCGTGGTTATTTGTAAATACAGAGTTGTCCCAAACCTTATAAATAACTTCCAGAAACCACCTCGGCATCCTGAGGCTCTCCTCTGGCACTGCAGCCACAATCTGAGCACAGCCACGGCCAAAATCAGCTTTCAGGCAGGGACCTCACCTCCAGCCCTGCAACACTCCCAGTGTGCACCCACGCCTGCAGCCCTCCCGTCCCCCAAATCACGGGGGATTCGGGGGACCCCCACAGCAGGACCACAGCACAGCATCACAGGAACGTGCCCGTGGCCCCATCGCTGCCCCGCTGCTCCCCAGCTCCAGGGAACGGGAAGGGGAAGGAGAAATTTTGTCCCAGGAAGGGACACGAAGTGCTGAGCCAGGGCTTCATCCTGCACAGGCAAACACCCCTCGGGAGGGACGGGAAGGGCTCTGAGTAATCAGGCAGAGGGCTGCACGTGATCCCTCTCATCAGGCACAACCGCGGGCCACGGTTGAGCCAGAGGAGCAGAACATGGGCGGGTGCCGGTCCCACAACCTCCTCCTCGTTTCATTCTGTGTTGTTTGCAGGAAATCTGGACCTGGGAGCTGGCGGGCGGCTGTTGGACTCACTGAGAGCACACACACACAAACGCATGCACGCATCTCCTGCTTGAACACGCTCACAGATGCACTAACACGCGCGTGTGCATGCAGCCATGCACGCACCGATGCATGAAACACAGCAGACGCACATCTACATGCACGCAGCGCAGTCGCACACCCGGGCACGCACACGCACACGTGCAGGCAGCACAGGCACGCTCCCCGCCACGGACACCCAAATTACCAACCCGTCGCCAGCTCCAGCACGAGGCCTGGCAGCCCTGGGGCTGAGCTAATGGTCCCCGAAGGGCTCGGCGAGCAGCTGCTCCCTCCCCGCTATTGTGTTTTTGGGACAAGCTGTCTTCCTGGCTGCCGTCCCCACCAGCTCCTGGCCCGAATCCCCAGTTCCAGCACCGGGTCCTGCCCTGGGAGCACCCATGAGCTGTTCTGGTCCATCCAAGAAGAAAAGGATCATGAGAGCCCTGTCAGCCCTTCCTGCTGCCCCTCCAGCTCCTGCACGGCTCCGTGCACCCCCCTTGCACACACGCCCATGGTTGTGCACACACATGGGAAGGGTTAATTTTCTTCGCAGGGGCTCGTACGAAGCTGTGCTTTGGGTTTTTGATGAAAATAGCGGTGGTAACACATGGGTGGATTGTTTCCTGCAGGGAGCCAAGCGAGGAGCCCGGGGTGGACAGAGCCAGGACAGCTGACCCCAAGGGACCAAAGGGATGTCCCACCCCAGAAGGTGTCCTGCTCCGCAATAAAAGCTGGGGGAAAGGAGGAGGAAGGACGGCATGTAGGGATGACGGCGTTTTCCCAAGCAGCCTCTACGCAGGCCGAGCCCTGCCTGCCGACGGGGAGCAGGGAACAAGCTCCTCGGTTTGCTCTTCTTGCACGTGTGGCTGTTGTTGGCCCGCTGAGCTGTGCCCCAGAACACGAGTTGTGAACCTGAGGCCGTCCCTGGGCTGAGCAGATGGAGCCAGCACCGGCTCCATCAGCCTCGGGTTTGGGCTCAGACACCACAGTGCAGAGCTGTGCAGGTGGGTGTAAGCTCTGCGGTGCTGAGATTTAACCCAGACCTTGCAAAAAAAGCCAAGACCGGAGAGCTCAGGCATGGTTTGGTCCCATTTTGGGGCACGAGGAGGGCTCGGGCATGAATCCCACCCCCGTAACCCCAAGCGCTGGGTCCCCAGCAGCCGAGCCCAGCTCCCCGCAGGCTGCAGCCCCTTACTCAGGGTGACAGGGATCGGGCTGGGGCTGAGCATCCGCTCCCCCTGGGCAGCCCCAGCTTTACAAAAATCGCCTTTTCCCCTCCCTTTTGGTGCCTGGAGGAGCCGCAGGGAGCACACACCCCAGGAGCGGGGAGGGGTGCAGGCAGAGACGAGCTACACACTTCAAACGCGGATATTAAAAGCAGGCCTCACTGAAGGCACCGTGGCTCTCTTGCTCAAAACATCCTGTTTCCCTGTCTCCTAGGTGGTTTAAGGTATTTTTAGCAGTTTGCTCATTTTCCACCTCTTGCCACGGAGCGTGGACGCCTGCCCGGGCCAGCTCCAAACCCACGCAGGATGCACGGAGCCGAGCGTGCTGCTGGGCACCCAAAACACGGGGCAGGATGGAGGCTGGGGTCTCGCAGGATGAATTAAAGTAAGCTGCGTGTGACCCTCACCACCGGTAACCCCATGTGCATAACACCCCGACAGCTCTGCAAACCAAGCCTCGCAAGTCCTGCATGCATGGATGCCCTTGCACGTGTAGGTGCTTCTCCAGAAGGCTTCTTCTGGGGTTTTCCTCACGTCCCCTGGGCAGAAAGGGAGAAGCTGGAGCACGGCGGGGACTGGCAGGGCTGAGAATCCCCCCGTGCTGCTGCAATTTGCAGGGGGGGTGCCTCACTACATGCCGCATCTCCCTGCACAAATTCCCCTTGCAAGGAGGAGGAGGAGGAGGAGGAGAAAGGCTGCGCAGGAGAGCGAGATCTCAGCTCTGACAAGCGTGGTGTCTGCTAGCACAAAGGGGGATTTCCCACGAGGAAAACAAGCATGGTGAAGGAATAAATTCGCCAAACTGTGGGATGCCCTCCTGGTGCTTCTCCGATGGAAATGCAGCGATAGAAAAGGGTTCGGGGCTCAGATGCTGCTCAGAGCAGCAGTGCTGGGGACGTGAGCTCAGCACCACCCAGCCAAGCAGCATCCCTCGGAGCTGCTCTAGTCCCACTCCAAGGTTTGGAGAGCTCAGCCCCAGCCCCGAGCTGTCTGGGAGGGTCCTCTCCAAGCAAAAATCCCTCCGGCGGGCGGCTCTCCCCGTTAGCAGCCCTGCTCAGAGGTGTTGGCAGGAGAAGCAGGTCCCACAGCCCCAATCCATCCGTCGCCTGCTCATCCACTTCATCACCACTTATTTCCACCACCCTGCTGAGACGCCGCTTTTCCTCGGCCGGCGCTTTCCGACGCTCCCCCAGCACCGGAGATTTTTGGCTCTCCATCCCACGGGGTCTCAGGGCTCGGTCCCGCTGCTCTCTCCCTGATGCTGCTGCCATCAGATCTGGGTTTTTGGCACCCCCAGAGGGGTCGGACCCCCCTCGTTGGGCTGCATTTTGCCTCTCCAAGCTTCCCACCCGCAACCAGGAGGGCGAGGCAATTTGACCGGGGTCTTGCTGAAGCCTGACAGCTGAAATCCTGCCGGCTGCAGGGTTCCAGGAGGGAGGCATTGAGGATGCCCAGCTCTCCCTGCTGTTGTCGGAGGCCCTAATCTCATTCCTGTTATTGCTGGAGCTGCTCTCAGGCGAGCAGCTGTAGCTCAGCCCAGGACATGCGCGCCTGCCCCGAGCCCTTTGCACAATCCGTGGCATCCTCAGCTCAGGGCTTCTCGGTCCAACAACAACATTAAAACAATGTAATGCAAGAAATCAGTGGGAAAGGCTTCAAAATTCCAGCGAAACCTCCTCTGTCCCTTCCCCAGCCCACGAAAAGCAAAAAAAACTGCCCTTCGCAAAAGGCACGGGCTGGCGGCCAGGAGCCCCACAAGGAATCCATCCTGCTCCCTGCTGCAGGGGACCCACCAAAAATCGCCCTCGAACCCAAAGGCGTGCATGGTGGGGGGCAGATCAGATCTTCCTGGCTCTGGGGAGCACTCAGGGGATGGAGCAGGGAGGTGCTGGGGGGGTCAACCCGGGAAGGAGGCGGCTGGGAAGCGACGGAGCATCCTGGGGTCCATTGGGAGCCACGCAGGGGGGTTACAGCTGCTCCGTGGGGGGCTGCAGGGGTGTGGGCATCCTCCCAAACCGCACAACACGGCGAGGGGGGAGACAAGCCAGCGGAGAAGCCGAGCACAGGGGCTGGGAGCAATTAGAGGCATCCGTGGGCAGCCTTCCCGTGTCCCTGCCCTCCGGGCTCTGCCCCCGCGCTCGGCAAATCAAGGGAGGGGAGGCAGGAGGGATGCGCTGCGCGGGGTAACGCCCTGCCTGTGTCTGGGAGAGCCTGGGGGGGTCCCCAGGGGGGTCAGGCCCTTACCTGCGAGGATGAAGACTCCGACGAGGATGAGGAAGACGAGGAGGTAGAGCCCCAGCACAGCGTACTTCAGCGCCGCCAGCGAGCCCAGCCGGCCGCAGCGCCCGGCCGCCTTCATCCTGCGCCCGGCACCTGGGGACACAGCGCGGTGTCACGGGGGGCTCTGCTCCCACCCCGAGCCGCCCCCGAGGGATTTCGGCAGCCCTGTGGCTTCCCAGGGGGTTCAGCACCTCTGTGTGTGCCTGCCCTCATCCAGAAACGGGGTGCGAAGGGCCTGGTGGGGACCCCAGGAGGAAAAACACCGGCACGGAGGGCAGGGAGAAGGGGGCGGCGTGCTCGTTTGCTTGGTTTTCTGTAAGAGGCAGGGAAGGAAAGCACAAGGGAAGCTCATGAAAGGCTCCAGTGAACCCAGCACCAGGGAAAAGCCCTCTGCTTCGGGGCTTCGCACAAGTTCAAGCCTGTGTTTTGTAAGAGTTTGGGAGCTGGGAGCCCGGCTGGTTGTCACAGCCCGAAATTCGCTCCTAGGCTCGGTGCTTTTGCGAGGGACAGCAGAGGTCCTGACACGGAGGGGAGGTGGGTGAGATCCTGGCCCCCAAACAGGTAAATCCCAAAGCGATGCAGCACAACCCAGCGCTGCAGACGGACCCGGTGCCTCCATCCCTCCATCCCCAGCCCCAGGGCTGCAGCACCGCTCATGTCGGATGGCTCGGGGCCGCCCCGGTGCTGCTGGGTGAGCCCATGGACAGGGCAACCAAGCAAAGGCACTTCTCCAAGCAGGGTTTCCAGGAGCAGCCAGGAACCTGCAGCTTCGCAGGTCTGCCCCTCACCAGCTCCCAGATGTCCCCGGGGACACTGACAGAAGGAAGAGCCCCAAGCTCCCAGCCCCTCGGTGCTCGGGTCCCGTTGCTCTCTGCCCTTTAGGCCCCAAGCACAGCCCTGGACCACCCGGATCCAGAGCTTGGGCTAATCCAAGAAGTTGAGGCACGATGGCCCCAAGACTTCCTGGGGAGGGGACCCTCTCCTGTGGCCATGAGCAACGTGTCCAGAGACACCCCCGAGGAGCCCACCCCAACCCACCCACCGCAAAGGGTTACGCCGGGTGTAGAGCTCAACCCACAGCCGTTTCGGGGCTGAGGGAGGCTCGCCCAGGCTCTGAAGTGATAAATCCACTTGAGGTCACGCTGGCTGACCCCCGGGCCCCTGTGGGAAGCCGGGTCTGAGGGCGCCCGGAGCAGCAGAAGGTGCAGGGCAGGGCCCCGCAGCCTCCCCCCAGCCAATGTGCAACTCATTACCCGCATGCGGTTCCCATTTGCTGCTCGGGCCGCGCTGTCACCGGCCAAACAGATGGAGCCGAGGGTTTCATAATGAGGAAAGCTGCAATATTTTTCTGACATTAACACTTATATCAGGTCCTGGGAGACTCCGGGAGGAGCTGGCCCCGCGCCCCGAACCACCCACTCCTCCCTGCCTGCGCTCGCCGAGCCCGGCTTTCACAACACGGCGCTCCGAGCGGCCCAGGGGTGGTGTGCTCCGGCCGGTAACCAAGGGAAAAAGCAAATATTTCTCCCCTGCCCACCCCCAGGGGAGCCAGGCTGCGGTTTGCCCGGCCGCAGAAGGAGGTGGGGGCCTGGAGCAGGGGTTGCTGCCCTGGGTGTGGGAGCAGAGGGTGCTGGGCTCGCACCAAGGCTGCGGCATCCGTCCCCACCCCGATGCTGGGCATTTCGCTGAGATCCATCCTTGTGGGCTTGGTGCTGGCCTTGTCTCTTGCCCAGGCATCATCCAGGGCAAGGGCACCATCCGGAGCAGAGCTGTGGGGGAGCCTTGTGGGGTGACAGCGAGTCTGGGGACATCAAATCTCAGCTTTCACCGGCACTGGAAATCCGCCCTGCGGACCCACGGCCGTCCCCAGCCCCACTAACGCCACGTCTCTGCTTGCAATAAGCACTGCGAGCCACCTGCGCCATGCAAGCATCCAAAAATCAATTTGGCAGGGGGCAATTTGGCCTGTCCCGGGCTCTCCATCACACCCCGGGGATGCCTCACACACCACGGTCCAGCACCTGAGCCTGGCAAGGCGAGACCCCCATCCCCACGTAGCCGTGCCTGGGGGGCACGGCGCTGCTGGGAGCCTCAGCAGAACAAGCCTGGTTTGGCTGGCAGCCCCCAGATGGTTTCTGAGCAAAGCTGCCCACCGAGGGGACCTCTCCCATCTCCGCTTCAGCACCGACCCCTGCCCGGACGGGCTGCAGAGGCCTCGTGAAAAAATGCCGGAGGGAGGCTGGGAAAATGCCGTGGTTTGCATCCCTGCTCTATCTCCTTTGGGTTTTTTTTTCAGGGTACAAGGCCTGGCAGGGACTGAGACAGGATGGAGTGCAACTCAGACACCACTTCACGGATCACAAGGAAAGGAAAAGAGCTCAGCAAGGCCACGGTGGAGGCAGAGGCCTGCTAAGATGTGAGAAATGCAGGCAGGTCCCACCGAGCCCCGGTGCTACTGTCCCCACCGCAGGGCATCTCTGGACAAGAGCACATGCACGAGAACCAGAGCTTGGAGGAAAAAGAGTCAACTTTCAGCAAGTAAAGCAGCTTTCCTGGAGCACAGCCCCGGGCAGTGGAGGAATTGACTGAGACCCTGCGCACCCCAAGAGGCCGGTGGTGCCCAGGCTGTGCCATCGGGTGGACAGAGCAGGCGAGGAGGCACAGGGACCTGTGCTTCCCTGGGCATTTCCCCCACAGGAGCTCTGCCAGAAGAGAGGTTTCCTGCTCTGTGACACGCATCCACCAGGGACACAACGCCCTGACCCCAACTTGCCCACCAGCAGCCCCCTCCAGGCGCAGGGACTGCTCCTCAGCTCTGGTTCCCTGGGACCCCCAGCTCCACAGCCTAACTGAGCACCTAAGCCAGGCCAGATGCTTTTGTCCCACGCAGGGACAAATTTCTGAGATGCTCCCCAGGTGAGCCAAGACCACGTGTGTCCCCCCCGGGAGCTCTCTGGGTTCATGCCACCAGGATGAAGAGGGAGCAGAGGGGTGCGCCTGGACTCACCATCCTCGCAGAGGTTCAGCTTGGAGAGGTTCCGTCCCTCGAAGGGCTCCTCGAAGATGGAGCCGTTCTCCCTCTCGCCGAAGGTGTGGAGGTACATGGCCTTGTTCTCCATCCTCCTGCAACCTGCGGGGCACAGCGGGCAGGTGAGGCGCTTGGGGACCGTGCCACGTCCTCACCCCACTCACCCAGCGCCCTGGATGGAGCAGGGGACCCCGACCTGCTGCCAGGGGACCTGTCACGGGGCAGAGGTGGCCACCTCTCAGCGTGACATTTCTTGCTTGCCAATGGCCCGGGCTGGGCTTGGAGCACCCCAAGAGAGAGCCAGAGCCCGCAGTGACCTCAGGGAGAAGCCATGGGCTAGCTCAGCAGCAGCCGAGCAACCTGATGGAGTGCCCACCACCAACACAGACCCCGGCTTGGGGGGACGAGGAGGGGCACCCACCACCCACAAGGGGCACCCAGCACCCCCCGTGCTCCCCCATAGCGTTTGGGGTGCCCCCATACCCCCACCACCTCTAGCATCACACAGCACCCCAACCCCTGCCACGCTGTCCCAGCCGAGCACCCCAGACCCTCATCCCGCACCCCCACATCGGTGCCATGCCCTGCGGGACCCCCCTCTCCAATTTGGGGGGGGGGACTCCTGCATCACCCTCCCGACCCCACACGTGACCGGGGAGGGGGCAGCGACCCCCGGGGGTCTCGGAGGGATGCTCGGAGGACGCACCGGAGTTTTGGGGAGGAAGGGACCCCCGCGCACCCCCCCGGGGCGCACAGCAGCGGGCTGGGGGGGGGGTCCATCCCCGCACGCCCCCCGCCTCTCCCCGCGACTCACCGGGGGCCGAGCCCCCCGCAGCCTCTCTCAAGCCCGGCTCTGCTCGACGTTGTTGGGGACCGGCGAGGACCCCCCAACCCCAGGCGGGGCGGCCCCGAGCTCCCCCCGGCAGCCCCCCATGGGCGCCCCCGGGGCCGGGGCAGCGGCTGCGGGATGCGGCGGAGCTGAAGCCGGAGCTGCGGGGCCGGGAGCTTTTTGTAGGCGGGGGGCGGGAAGGGGGTGGGGGGCGCCGGGCTCCGCACGCCCCCGAGGGGCCGTCCCCGACCCGGGGTGGGAGGAGAGGGGGAGCCCGGGACGGGATGGGGGGGGGAGAAATGCAGGGATGAGGGGGCTGGGGGTAGGCAGGGGTTGGGGGGTATGGTTAGGGGGTGCGGAGCTGCTCCGGGTTGTGGCACCGTGCTATGGCACTGCCCTGGGTTATAGCACTGTGTTATGGCTCTAGTCCGGGCTGTGGCACTGCTCCGGGCTTTGGCACTGTGCTGTGACATTGCCCTGGGCTGTGTCACTGTCCTGTGGCACTGCTCCGGGTTGTGGCACTGTCCTGGGCTATGGCACCGTGCTATGGCACTGTCCTGGGTTATAGCATCGTGTTATGGCACTGTGCTGGGCTTTGGCACTGCTCGGGGCTGTGGCACCATGCTGTGACATTGCCGTGGGCTGTGGCACTGTGTATGGCACTGTCCTGGGCTTTGGCACCATGCTATGGCACTGTCCTGGGTTATAGCATCATGTTATGGCACTGTCCTGGGCTGTGGCACTGCTCCAGGCTATGGCACTGTGCTATGGCACTGCTCCAGGCTGTGACAATGTCCTGTGGCACTGTCCTGGGTTATAGCATCATGTTATGGCACTCTCCTGAGCTGTGGCACCATGCTGTGTCACTGCTCCGGGTTGTGGCACTGTGCTGTGACACTGTCCTGGGCTATGTCACTGTGCTGTGGCACTGCTCCAGGCTGTGACAATGTGCTATGGCACTGTCCTGGGTTATAGCATCATGTTAGGGCATTGTCCTGGGCTGTGTCACCGCTCCAGGCTGTGGCACTCTGCTATGGCACTATCCTGGGCTTTGGCACCGTGCTATGGCACTGCTCCAGGTTGTGGCACTGTCCTGGGCTATGTCACTGTGCTGTGGCACTGTCCCGGCCTGTGGCACTGCTCTGGGCTGTGGCACTATGCTCCGGCGCTGTCCCGGGCTGTGGCACCGCGCCAAAGGGAAACGCTGACCTGACAGCAAACAACCGCTATCCTCAGGACTGGTGTGGGCCCTCTGCCATCGCTCTCCGGGGGATGCAAGACGGGGACGAAACTGCAGCGAAGGAAGGCAGTTTCTGGAGAGTATTTCCGAGGTTTCTCCTGAACGTCAAGCACCCGACTGAGCAGCCCGATTGTTTCTTTTGCATTTTCAAGAAGTATCAGCCACACGTAAGCCCAAAAGGTTTGCATTTTATTAGATTTCAGGTAAAGAATTTCCAGCAGAGTTGCACTTTTTTGGCTTTTGCTGTTTATATGCCACACAATCAATTTCCCTGGGGATGGTTCCGGCTTTAATTCAGGCATCGGTGTCTTACCCTGCTGGCTTATACTTGAGAACTGATATGCACAGAAGAAAGGGATTTACCTTTATGAAAAGAGTATAAAAACCACACATATACTATTAAATTTTTGCGCAACTGCAATTAAACTCATCATCTGTTGTCCTGTTTCCTTGAACATGCTCAAGAAAGCAACCGTGGTCTCATGGTTGCACCTCCAGTGCTCACTGGAAAAGGCCAGCAAGGGGAAAAGCCCCTGCACAAGAGATGTGACGTGAGACCCCCAAGGGACCCACTCCATTCTGGGTCCTTAGGAGCCCGTGTTCAAGCTGCTCAGCCTAACCCCTGGCATCTTTAAAATCTCTACTTCAAGCTGGCCACCGTAGCAAAGCACTGAACTGACTGGTTAAAAGCAATATGATATAAAAGCCAAAAAAAAAAAAAAAAAAAAAGCTCAAAATGTAAAGAAAGCCTCTTTGTGCCGGCCTTTTTGTTCAGCCAGGCTTGTCACAAGTTTCTCAGCAAATCCAGGATTTCTTGGCGTTCTTCCTGCAGAACTGCAAGGAGAAGAGCAAAATGAAACAGACTTCGTTGGCCATTTTTTTTTTTTTTTTTTTTACAGAATGGGAATAAAATGATAATCTGCTAAGTACAAATGAATGCAAACATATGCTCAGGAGCTGCAGACCCCAGCTGTTTTAGGACACACAGCTCCCCAAATCCGTCCCCAAGCCCCCTCCCACCCACCCACCACGCATGTCCCGGAGAGGAGAGCTCAGAGCGTACCCGGCAGCATGCTGACCGGTGTGTCACACTGGCTGAAAACCACGCTGAGCATGTTGAGGAAGTCCTTGCTCAGCTTCACGGCCATCTGCTCCTGCAATCAGAGAGGACGACAGCATCACCCTGATGTCGTTTGCGGAGAGAAGCTGTGCCGGAGGCCTCCTTACACGAAGTCTGCTGCAGCACTGCGCTCTGAAGCCCTCGAGCTCCACGAGCTGCCTTTGAGCGCTGCTATCTGCTGGGATGGCCAAGGTTTGATGCCAAGGATGGCAGTTTTGGCATTGGCATTCCCAAGAAACTTGCTGGGGAAGCACGAACCTGACCTTCTGCAACACCCAAAGCAGCTGAGGAGTCGGTGAGGGGAGCCCGCATCCCCCCTAGGTGCCCGTTGTCTCTGCTCAAGCCAGCGTGCCAGATCTTTGGCCAGGAGAAAGGAGCTTCCCTCGGGTAACTGTGATGAACCTTGGTGTGGATGACCGTGGCTCGAATCCATCGGGTTTCAACCCACATGAATGAGTCTGAGTGGCCTGGGATGAGGTAGAGGGGAGTTCATAGGGAGTCAGAAATGTGGGGAAGAAGGGAACAAAGTAGGAAATCCCCACCTAATAAACTAAAATTTTTGCTTACTAAGAGGCCAAAGCTGGTTCTGGGGGACAACCAGGGAAATGAATCCAAACCAAAATCCCGTTTGATGTTTTCATTTCTCAGGACAGAAAGAGACTCGAAGTGCTATACTGAGACGCTGCTAAAGTCAGGCTGGAGCAAGTCCAGGCAGCTGAAGTTGATAAGGATTTTTTCACCAGAATTTCTGACAGCCTTCACATTGCAGAACAACCTGCATCTCGCCTCAAAGAGAAACGACATCCCACAGGATCCATAAAATCTCCCAGAGCATCACAAGCGCTCTGCAGCGACCACCGGGAGCGCCTCGTCCAGCCTTTAGCTGTCTGTCACAATTTCTGCTAACCCAGCCTGGATTTCCAACAGCAATTTTTGCAGTTCCAACAGCAATTTTTGCAGTGTGACTCACCGCCAGATCCTGGAACTGGCTCATCATCTTCTCCTTCGCTTTTTCGAACATCGCCTGCCGTACCTCCAGCTCGATGCTCTGCATCAGCTTGCTTTTTATCTGCTTGTACGTGTCCTTCCCACTTATCTTAGCAGCCTCTGTTGGGCAAAGGTGGGAGACATCAGGCTGCTGCCAGGAGGCCGCAGCATGTGTGGGCAGACGAGCTGGGGTGGCCTTTGGGTGCAAAGCTCACGTTGAGGCCGTGCTGCCCACGAACCTGCTGCTGGCAGACTTCTACCTCCCAGTCTCCCTCTTACCCAAGCGACTTTTGCCATCCTAAAAAATTCCTTTATCCAACGGTAAAACCTTCAAACTGCCTCCTTGCACAGCCCTCCAGGCCTTGCCCAGACCCAGGTAGATTTCCCCTCCAGTACCCTCGGACAAGGTCTCCCCTCCCCAGCCCCACGTGCCGCTATCTCCTCCCCAGGGATGAAGAGCCTTCATTTGATCTGCAAGAAAAGTGTGGTGGGTCCCATCATGGGAGGCAGCAATGGTATCAAAAATACAAGGAATTCAGGCAGGAGGGTTTGGAACTCGAACGTTTTCTTCCCTGGTAAGTAGACTGTGACCTGCTGAATGCATCGCTCAAAGGCACAAATTTACTCAGCCTCCTTCAGCCAGTGAGAACAAAGACTTCTCCACACACAAGCTGGGAAAATGTGTCCCAGGGCCAGGCCATGAACTCACAGCGTAAGCTACCGACTTAGCTGGAAAAGCAGTCTTACCTTGGTAATACGGCGTTAAGGTGCTTTGGATGGACAACACAAGGGACTCATAGATAGTCTTCTTTTTCAAAAGAATTTCTCTTTCCAGAGCTCTCATGATGATGTCGGTCTGCAGGAATTAGCGCAGAGCATTTACCAGCACCTCCAAACCCTCATTCAACAGAACAAACAAATGCTCCAAGGTGGGGAGCAGATGGAGCACACCAGGGTTCACCCCAACCCTTACACGGACCAGATCCATTGTGCTCTGCTCATTCTCATTTACGACCTTCTAGCAGAGCATCCACCAAACCATCTAATGATACCCCAAGGACAAAGTGTGAGCTCAGCATTAGAAACAATTCTGCTGCACCCGATGCTGAATAGCAACTACTGGTCATCAGAGGTTGCACCAGACCTCCAGCCAAATCTGCTGACACGACGCACGTTGGACTTTTCCGCATGCTGTAGCCCCTGAGCTCCTGCCAAGGGGCTTGTGCCCACTCCCAGGGCCGTGCCAGCTACACAGGGATACCTCTTCGGGCTTCCCCCATTTCACACTCACCTCTTGTATGAGGAATTTGAGCTTGGGCTCATTCATATTCGTTTCATTCGCAAACATTGTGAATCTGCCTTTTACCTCCATGCTGAACTCATTGATGGCAGCCTGCAGGCTGGTCCTCGTGAGCCTCTGTTTTCTGTGTGGATGAGAGCCAAAAACTGTTAGACCCGTGGTCTTCCCCGGCCTCACTTATTCTCTGCACATTGCCAATCAAGGTAAGCTTCTCTTATCAGAAGACAAAAGGCTTCCAACTCCTCCGCAGAGATGTCCTCGCTACCTGGGCTATCTGGCTGGCTCTCTCTTCTCTGGGACTGGGAAATAGCAAGGTATTCATTTTCTTTTTTATTATGCCTGAACCCATGTGAAACATGGAGCAGAAAAGGATGGAGCTGCAAATTCCACTTAATTTCTATATTAAACAGTTAATGTGATCCATCAGCCCTGATTTCAGGAAAACAGAGGCTGAGGGCTGTGGGGAATCACAGAATATCCCCAGTTGGGAGGGACCCACAAGGATCATCGAGTCCCTCTCCTGGCTCCACACAGGTCTGCCCAAGATCAGTAGGGGAAGATCAGTAACGACTGGCAGAGAGATGTGGAAGCTGCTGAGACATGTAAATCGTTTAGAAGCATTGCCTATGTAAATGAATTGCAGCTGGACATTTTTAGTTTGTCTCCATGAGTAGACAATGTAATGCTAGCTTAGCTTTTTAAGGGAGGAAGAGATAAAAGACCCGAGTGCTTCCCAGACAAGGTTGCCTGCAGATGGCTTTCCAGGAGAACTCTTTTCTTGGAGTTTCCAAGAAAATGCGGCTTGGTTCCTGTTTGCCCACTGCTCTCACCTGAATATGTTTGTAAAAATCATATCAATGTCCGCATAGATGGGCTCAGCCAGGGAGCTGTTGATGTCTATGCGATGGAAGACGCGGGACACGTACACCCCGTTCCTCCTGCACACAGCTTTCAGGGTCCTGTGGAAGCCTTTGGACTTTTGGCCTATCTGCAGAAGGAGGAACACAGCTAGTGTGAGCAGAGCCACCAGCAGCAGCACTGCTCCCAGGGCCAAGTCCGTCACGTGTCATTTCAGAGCTGCTTAAACTAGTGGTAGCAAGTGCTACAGTGAGAGAAGAGCAGGAATTAAGTGATGTCCTGTTTTAGCCTTTGGTGCCTCCTGCAGTGTGCCCGTGTTCGCTCAGGGTGGATAGCTCTAAAGATGGCAAAATTAGGCTGGGGTCTAAGCCTGGAAGATGCTCACTTCAACTGTTTAGAAGCACGCTATCACTTAGTGTCTCCCCTATATCAAGGAAAAAAGATCTCTTCAGGATGAGCATGCAGCTGTAGGGGCATAACGTGCTTCCTGGGACCTTGTCCCGGAATTGTAATAGCCCAAATCTCTGTCCAGGAGTCCTGCTGAGGAAACAGTCCTGGAGAGACTTGCTACTTGGCAGGAGGACGCTGTGGGCTCTGGGGAGTCAGTGATTAATGAGTGAGAGAAACTCAACTGATGGTGAGGGCAATTGCAAGACAGAAAATGGAATAATCCTATCCAGCCTCAGAGCGTGGGGCAGACCTGCGCCACTCACCGCATAGATCTTTTCAATTTTCCTCTTGTGTGAGTTTTTGGCAGACTTCACCCCCTTGATAAGAGGCAAATCCATCTGGTCAAAAATGCTCTGAGCAATCCTCTTCAGCTCCTGGATCTTCGATGACACAAACATGTTGAGCTCATCCCGCTGCGGGGTTGGACCCTGGAAAAGTGGGACAGCAAAAACCTTGACACAGGTGCTGAATGCAAGGTCAGCACACTCCAGAACGGTCCTCCCTGGAGCATCCCGAGCAGCTCAGATTTAAACCAAGACCACAGAGGGGGAAGCTAGAGGCTGACACTCACTGGCACCACGTGAGAGGGCCAAGAAGATGAGGAAGATGAGGTGGTAACAGGCAATGGGACTACAGGGCTGGCAAAGCTTGCTCAACCTCTGCAGCTTTCTTGCTTTTTCATTCTCTCCGAAGAGAGCCAAGAGGCTAATCAGAAAATGGGTTTGGATGCAGGCCTTGGCCTTGGGGCAGCTTCACAGCTGGGTGAACCAGGCAAAAAGGATCTCCATGCTCCAGGGATGCTCCTCTCCTCCTGTGACTGCGGAATTTCTCCATGCAGGCAGCAAACCTCTATTTAGGTCGCTTCAGGATAGCAAGGGTAGCTTTGCATTTGTTTCCTGAGAAGGATGAACTACCTGGCCCCACAGCCACAGAAGGCACGGGACAGTGGCAGCGTGCAGGGGTTGCAACCACACGTACCGGGTTCAGCTGCATGGTGTGGTAAACGTCCACCAGGGAGAAGATGACAAGGATTTCCCGCATGTGCTCTTGCAGCTGATTTCTTTTCACGTTCAGGTAGAGCTTCCTGATTTGGTCCCTTAGCCTGGAGATTTCTGCAAGAGAAAATAAAGGTGGCCTTTATTGCTTTCCCACCACGAATGGAAGTCGGTGCACAGGCAGCAGGACTTGCAGCAAACACGCAGCCCGCCCCTCACCTGTCTCCTCCTCCTTGAGGACCGTGGGGTTCCAGTACTCCTTGGCACTGACAGTGAACACCAGGTCCGACTTCTGCAGCACCTCTGTGTCACTGGGCAGTCTCTTCTGAAACACACGAGCGTGCAACGTGAGCGTGCAACAGGTGCCTGAAGCAGCGCAGGGCCCTGTGCCTTCTGCTCTCGACTTCCCTCTACAGACCTGTCTGCCTGGGTTTTGTTGTGTGGGGAAGGGAAGGCTACGGGAATGTTTGGGCTGTAGGCTAACCAGGATGCAGCAGTATCTGCATCGGCTCCATGCCCAACCTCTCCTTGAACACCCCCAGGGACGGTGACACCGCCACTTCTCTGGGCAACCTGTCCCAAGGCCTGACCGCTCTTTCTGAGCAGAAATGTCTCCTCATTTCCAACCTGAACCTCCCTGGCAAAACTTGAGGCCATTCCCTCTAGTCCTATCACTAGTTACCTGCAAAAAGAGGCTGACCCCGAGCTCCCCACACCTTCCTTTCAGGTAGCTGCAGAGAGCAATGAGGTCTCCCCTGAGCCTCCTCTTCCCCGGATTAAACCCCCCCCAGATCCCTCAGCTGCTCCTCACAGGACTTGTGTCCCAGGCCTTTCACCAGCTTCGTAGCCCTCCTCTGGACACGCTCCAGGGCCTCGATGTCCTTGTAGTGAGGGGCCCAAAGCTGAGCACAGCACTCGAGGTGCAGCCTCACCAGAGCAGGGCACAGGGGGACGATCACCCCCCAGGCCCTGCTGGCTGCACTACTCCTGACACAGCCAGGATCCCGTTGGCCTTCTTGGCCTCCTGGGCACGCTGCTGGCTTGTGTTCAGATAAGCATTGAGCAACACCCCCAGATCCTTTTCCTTTGCACAGCTTTCCATCCACTCTGCCCCAAGCCTGTAGCACTGCATGGGGTTGTTGTGGCCAAAGTGCAGGACCCGGCACTTAGCCATGTTGAACATCATCCCCCTCGACTCTATCCATTGACCCAACCTGTCCAGGTCCCTCTGCGGGGCCTTCTGACTCTCCAGCAGGTCCACACTCCCCCCCAGCTTGGTGTCATCTGCAAACATACTGAGGGTGCACTCAACTCCCTCATCCAAGTCATCAATAAAGATATTAAAGAGGATGAGCCCCATGAGCCCATGGAAACACCACTGGTGACCAGTCACCAGCTGTATTTCACTCCGTTCTCCACCACTCTCTGGGCCCGGCCATCCAGCCAGTTTTTAGCCCAGTGTACCTGTCCAAGCCATGGGCTGCCAGCTTCTCCAGAGGAATGCTGTGAGAAACCATGTCAAAGGCCTTGCTGAATGATGCTTTAAAGGCTGTTGTGCTGTCATGGGCCAGCCTTCTCATACAGACAAACCCCAATGCAGGAGCCCACGTAATTGCCCCAGACCTCTCTGTATGTGTACTGGTGAAACCAAGAACAAGGTTGCTGGTGCCAGCCACATCCACGGACAGATTGGGCAGGAAGAAGGAGACACGCATCCGTATTTAAAGCTAGTCAGTGACAGAAGGGGATCATAACAGCATATAGAGAACAACTGGTGCAGCTGCCACAGGCCAGCACCTCTCTTCCAGGTGCCCAATAATTTGATAAACCTGGCCACAAGCTATTACCCAGATTAGAAATGTAGATGTTGCCATTTATGTTTTCATGGCAAATGGAAAGAAAAGGAAGCAAATACACTTCATGGGAAAAGACAAGTGCATGAACATTAGCACTGTAATAGATGTGTTTGTTACCAAAATAAAAAAGGTGTAGTTTACCTGCATCCTGTCCCTTATTGCTCTGGTCTTTTTTGTTTTCAGGTCTTGTTTCCTCTCCAAAATGGCATCACGCGTGCTTAGATTCTCCTAGATGTCAAATGATAGCGACTGTTATGAGAATATTCTCAAAAAACCTTCACCTACACAGAGGCAAAGCTGCTAGCAAGCCTGTGGGGTGCTGGTGGAGCCCATGCACTGGCCCCACCGGTCAGAATATGCAATCAGAAAAGGAATTTGGGTTTTGGCCACTGAAAGCAGCCAACAGGTACTTACCGGTGCACTGGGATGGTTCCTGGGAAATGAAAAGAAGAAAAAAGAAAAGACTTTAAGTAGATATGGCAAAGCTGAACCCTAAAGCATGTCCTTCAGGGAGAGCACGCAGCACGCAGCTGGCAGCAAAATGACAGCCCATAATAACATCTACAACACCGGGTTTCTTGGCTTACAACAGACCCAGGGACATGTCAGTGCTTAAGAGCTCTAATCCTCTAATTTGGGCTGTTACAGAACAAGGCAGTACCTACACATGTGCTGTGTACAGACATGCTGGGATCCCCAACAGCCTATGGCAGGAAGAAGGAAAGGACAAATCCCCCAAGCCTTTTGGGGAGGGAGACATCAGCACAAATGCCAAAGGAAGCAGATGATGTGCCTTGATCAGAAAGACAGCAATAAAAGAACAGGGGATGGGGCAGCGCCGAGCATGGAGCTGAGGCAGAAGAGCAAAGGGGCAAAATCAGCCTGGGAAAGGCACGGTGATGGGGTTGGGGTGCTAAGGCTCTTGAATGCATAGGAAAAATAATAAAAATATCAGAGGGAATGGTTTGTTATGAGGAATGCTATTTTCCATATGCAGGGTGGGTAGGGCCGCTACGAATGTGACCTGGTCGTGCCATGGGTAAACAGCATCCAGCCTGCTCTGATGGAGGCATGAAGGCTTCTTTGCAACCCTGACAAAAGGACGGAGCTGTTCTTTACCTCTTGTACTCATCCAGGTCAATCTTATCCATCTTGGTGACCACAAAGGTGATATCGCTGCACTTGCCAATCAGGCAAGCTGTAATCGCCTCTTTCAGCATGTTTTCATGTGTGCTGGCCCCGAAAATGCGTTCAACATCAGCGATGACCCAAATGGATGTGCACTCCAGGATGCTCTGGGGGGAAAGAGAGGAGAAGAGTCAGGTGGGGCACAGGAACACGTAGGACACCAAAACAGGAGCTGAGGCATGAAAGCGCTGCATCAGTGCCCGTGCTGAGATGGTGGTTGCAGGCATGGCCCCGGGGAGGGCTGCCTGGGCTTGGACATCCCATGGCTCTGCTGGTACCTCACAGGAGAGCTTGGGGCATCCCGCTGCTGCAGAGGGAGCACACAGCTCCTACTTGCTCAGTTGTGGCTTTTTTCCCTTGCCACCAGCCCCTGGTCTTTTTGCAGCCTCCCTCGTGAAAGGACCAGAGTGCTCCCCACCCCTCTGCATTGGTACCCCTTCCAGTCACCTCTTTCCACATTTCATCCCTCTTCTTGTTGGAATCGCCCATCCCCGGGATGTCCACTAAGATGACACCTTCTGGCATGACGTCAGACGCGGGAAGGGTCACTTCCACGTATTTGATGAGGGGCCAGAGCCTCATCTGCTCATTATGGAGGGTGGTGTTCCTAGCCTCCCCAAACCCCTCGTTGCCCTCCTGGTTGCGGATGTATGGGTCCAGTTGCCGGGACAGAGCTTCTGCCTGGAACACCATAAGCAAATTAATGTTCACCCTCTGTTAATGGTCTCAGATTGTGCCGGGGGAGGTTTAGATTAGGATTTTAGGCAGAATTTCTTCATAGTTTGGTGGAGTTGGCAGCCCTGGAGGTCTATAAGAGATGTATGGCGCTAAGGGACATGTTTCGGTGATGGGACTCGGTAGGTCACGTGGATGGTTGGACTTGGTGACCCTGAAGGTCTCTTCCAACCTAGGTGATTCCATGATTCTATACAGAAATAAAACCTCCAAGCACCGACCACGATGCCCCAGCAGATAACACAGTGGCAAGCGATGACTGGCAGAGACTCTCTGCGAGTAGATGTGTGCAGGCAACCACTTTCCTCTGCAAGCAATGGCCCCAGCACCAGGACAAAGCCCTGGGTGCTTCCGAGGAGGTTTGTGCAGCTCTGCGGCTGCAGCAGGAAGACGGCTGGACAGCCCTGGAAAACACCCATGTTCTCACCTCTGTCGTTGTCAGAGTAATAACTCTGGAGGAGGGAATAGCGATGGCAGGCTTGTCTTTCAGATCTTCATAATTCCTGTTCTCTGCTCCTTTCCCGTAGACAGCCCTCAGCACTCTAATGGCGTGGTCTCTGTCACTGTCATTCTCACCATCCTCTCCCTCCGTCTGCAGGAGCGCGAGCAGGCTCTTCACCTCGTCCATCCACTCCTGCCATGGTGGAGCAAGGAGAGCATTATTCAGCAGCTTGCTGGGGCAGGAGCGGCTGCAGTTGTGATGAGCAGTGGGAAGCAGCAGCACAGGGGCTCCCAACCACAAGAGTGGCCAGAGACCTTCACTCCAGGAAGGAGCAGAGAGGAGAAAGCTACTGCTTTCCCTGGTCTTCCCTTGGGTTTCCCCAGACAGACCATAAAATGGGCTGCAGCAGCCTCCTGCTGATCCACAAGATCCACAGGCTGCCCCAAGAGGGGCCAGGGGCTGCTCCTTGGCTGCTCCCTTCCACAGCAGGGCCCCAGCCTTACCTCGTTGGAGAGGAGAAAAATCCTGGCTTTGTACTCTTTGCTCCTGCAGATGCTGATCTGAACCTGGCAGGAGGTGCAGGCACGTGTCCCTGACACCGGGAGGAAGAAGCGCTTGTGGAGGATGGTGTTGAGCAGAGTGCTCTTCCCCGCGCCGCTGCTTCCGAAGAGCCCGATGCGGATGGGTTCGAAGGCAGGCTTGGAGTTGAGGGTCGTGATGCGGTCCCTGGGAGAACAGGCACGGGAGAAAAACGCATTCCACCACCGCAGATTCAAATTTCAGGGGAGTTTTTGCCTTGCTAGATGCAATATCTCCACCCAAAGGACATATTCCTAAAGCACAAACCATGCTCTCCAACATCCCTACCCATCCCTCATTTGCCTGCCCCAAGCCCTGGGGAGCCTGTGCCTCAGTGGGAGCAGCTCCGGAGCTCAGCCCTGATGCTTCCCAGACCCCTCCCTGGAAACCCAGCAAAAAAAATAAAATAAAATAAAAAATATCCTCCTTACAGCAGGAAGCTGTCAGAACAAAACCTGCTTCGACCCTCTAGTTTTGGTGGCAATCCCCAGTTTTAATTTTCTGCCTAGGAGCCCACCAAACCCCTGGAGCACAGCTGAGGCTGGGGGACGGCCGTGGCACCTTGCCCAGGGGAAAGCAAGGTTGGTGGCGTCTCTCTGGCCGCATACTCACTGGAGATAGGCCAGGTGCCCAGGCATGTCCTTCATTGAAAAGAGGTGGGATATCTTCTCACATATTTTTCTGACCTTGTTCTCCGTCTTCTCGTCTGGAATGGAGAGGTGTTGCACGGTCAGTCTGCAGCAAGCGTGTAGGAGCAGGAGGGAGGTCTCCAAGGGAAGCAGCCCCAGTGGCCCACAGTGAGCCTCAGGAGGAGGCTTTCACCCCTGGGAGCTGGGACGATTTACAAAATCCCCACAATTTCTGCTGAACGCAGTTTGATGGGAAAGGTACCCAGTGCTTTTCTCCCAGGGAGCAATGAGAATGAGTTGCTGCTGGCAGAGAGAAGCACTATGGGTTGCTCTGGCTCCTCGGGCAGCACCAAGATTGCTCCAGCAGAGTCTGGGGAGTGGATCCTCCGTGGCAATGCTCAGAGCAGCTGCAGCCTGCTTGTCCCTCTCCTTCCACCACAGGCAGGGCTCTGGTCCCTCTCCAGACCTTGCTGTGTTTTAGGCATGGCTCTGGTGCCACCAAGCAGGTGGCTTCCCATACTCACATTTCCTGAGAGTCTCCCTTTCATCCTGCTGGAAAGCCACCTGCATTCGCGGTTGCTTTGGGGTGACCCCAGCTGCGTTGTTGTTTTCTGCACCTTTTCACATTGAAAAGACATCACCGTTATTACCAACACAGCCTCTCCAGGTGTAAAAGCCTCAGAGCAAAGAGCCTAATTACTGACATTGACAGAAATCAGCCCTCACAGCTTTAATTAGGGTTACTGTGGCGTGTGAGGGTGAAGGTCAGATCACCCAGCTGCAGGTTTGGACATTTGATCATTACCTGAATAAACCCAAGCCCTAAGGTCTGGGTGGTGACCACGTACCCTGCCGCAGACATCCGTGCCAGGGCAAGCAGCTGCCAAAACTCTGCAGCCTGGGGTCACCAGTGCTGCCTGTGGCTGGGAAGCCAGAGGAGATCTTCATACGTGGTGTCTGCACATGGGAACCCAAATCCTTCTCCTCTGGCATCTTTTCCTAACCGGCTTTCTCTGCGCAGCCCCAATAGGGATGTGAATCGCTGCCCCCAAGGACAGCCTTTGCCTGGGTGGGGACATTACAGCCCCCAGATTCCTCTGGCCAGGCAAAAGGCTGCTGGCTGTGGTTTGTGTTAGATGATTAAGGAAAGAGCAGAGCAGGGCTGGCATGGCCACCGTTTACAACTAGATCGTAAACCTGTCGACACTGAGGACGGGACACATCTCACCCAGATATATACAGCACATGTAATGCAGGTTGTCTTCCCCTATCACCCACTGTCTGGATAGCTGCTTCAGGCAGGTGGGAGGCTTTACACTTTGCACTACAAAGAGAAGCTACAGAACTGGCCCTGCTTTTGTAAAAATCAGGAGGCGAGTGAAAACAACTTGTAATTTTCGTGCAGGAATGGTGTCAGGAGTCTTGAGGACATTCTCACTTCCTGCCTACAGCTGGGTGACTCATCTGTGCGTATATTGTTTGTTTCTGGCTCTTGCTTTCCTCTTTTTTTTTCTTCCTACTATCAAGTTTCAGGTTATGCAAGAAGCAGTGCCGCACAGCCAGCTCCCCAAAGTGACCGTATGTTTGGGTGAAGACACAAAAACACCTTTGCAGAGCCCTGCTCCCCTGTGATGATGAAGGAACGCACTTTCAAGACAAACTGTGGCTTCCTGGGTCCTGGCATCTAGCTAAGGACAGAAAGCTTTATCCTCAGCAAGCAAAAGCAAACCGGACCTGTGTGAGCTGCTGGGGATGGGGAGGGACACCTGCTCACCGTGACCCTCTGCCATTTCAATCTTGTCCAAACTCTTCCTCGGTGCCACGTTACTCCTACTTTCCACAACCTCTGCACTCCAAGAACTACCTGGAGAAATTAAAAAAAAATGAATTAATTATGAAATTTGCAGCCTGCTTCGTGTCACCCATGCCCTGGCATGACCCGGAGTAGTGGCTGGTGCTTCCCGATGTGCACTGCCCTGTGAGAACAGCCCGGGGTTGGCCCAGCACCTGCTCACACCCTGCACGAGAGCCACACATCACTGCCACCACCCCAAAAGACACTCCCAAGCTGCCTCCTGGCCATCGGACCGGAAAAATTAAGCAATGGCTGGATTAAATCTGCCTAGGACCACCGTCTGGCCAGACACGCTCAATGCCCTCCTGCCCCGTGCCGTTCCTGGGCACAGCGTCCCGCCACGAGCAATAAAATCAGCGCCCAGCCAGGGCACCTACTGATTTGCTTGTACAGAGGTCGCCCTGGATTTCAACCAAGAAAACCCCACACGCTTGTCTGCGGCGTTGTGGCAGGTTAATCATCAACCCGCACGCGCTAGCTGGCAAGGAGAACCCACAACCTGCAGCCAGGTGTCCTAGCAAGGGCATTTATCACATCCTCCCCTCACCAACCCACAGCCCCTGCTTCTCCCCGAGTGTTTGCCTCCGTGAGTATTCCAACTGACCAAGATCCCAATCAGCCGCTCAGACTAATTGAGATAAACTGCAGCTGGCGCTGGTGTGGCAACGGAGCGCGCCGCCAGCACCCACGGACGGACGCGGTCCTGCCCATCGCAGGCAGCTTTTCTCACCTGTGCTCCGTGAAAACTTCCGAAATCTCGATGTGCTTGAACGGGAAGGAAGCTGCCACGGGCTTGCCTACCGAGCTATCGGAAAGCTAACCTATAAAAATAAAATGAAACAAATCACAAGCCAAAGCTTGACGCCTTCCCTTCCTCTCGCCCTCACGCCAAAACGGTGAAATGAAAGTTGCTGCGCCAATCCTGCCCATACCACCCTCCACTCATTGGTCCCCAGACAGCTTCCTCATGCCCCAGCTCCTCTCTGCGTGGTTCACGTTTCCGTGACCGTCCCGCCTTACTCACAGCAGCACCAACACCCTTGTACCCTGGAGTGATTTTTTTGCTCCTTTTCCTGGAGCCGGGTGGCTCACCCGGCCTGTCCCAGCCTGCAAACAGCCCCGGGGCTCCTCAGCTGGTGGATGACAAAGCCCGGTCTCACGCTGCCCATGGCTTCATCCTGCCGCCTCCAGGCCTTAAAGCTAAAGCAGAAAGCTCCCCCTGCTCCCCTCCTTCAAGGGCTTTCCACAAAGGTTTCTGCGCAGATTTTTTCCTGTCTTTGCTTTTGCATTCCTGTCCTCCCCACTTAGTTTTTCCTCAAGGCTCCATCTCCTGTGAGCTTTTCCTAGGCTCCTTCGCCATAAAAGCGCTGCCCTCGCTGTTAAATCCTCCCCAAAAGCTTTGCTAACACTGTAAACAAGTCCTTTCACTTTGGTGCCGAAATTCCCGGTCTCCATTTCGTGCTCGTTGCCCTTTGTCCTGTCCCCACAGCGCCGTTTTACAGCCGGCCCTTTTCTACCCTTTTCTGCCTGTCCTGGCTTCGTTCCTCCTGCACGACCGTGGTTCTGCAGAGCTCTGCAGTTTCTGCACCTTCCCTTTCGGCCTTCCTGCGAGTGGTGCCTGTGGTTTGATGGCTCACCGACTGCTGTGACTCAGGGAATTGTTTCGTCTCGTCTTCATTTGTCTTTGGCCACGTCTGTGTCATGTGTAGCATGTGTCAGCCCGTGTCATGGTTACCAGTGACTGAGGAAGGAAATTGTCTGATATGACGAGGGGTGACGGCTTTAAACTAAAAGATGCCAGGTTCAGGTGAGGCATCAGGAGGAAATCCTTCCTTTTGCAGGCTGCCCCAGGAGCTGGGGGTGCCCCATCCCTGGCAGTGCCCAAGGCCAGGCTGGATGGGGCTGGGGGCAGCCTGGGCTGGTGGGAGGTGTCCCTGCCCATGGCAGGGGTTGGAACTGGATGGGCTTCAAGGTCCCTGCCAGCCCAAATCATTCTACAACCCCATGATTCTATGGCTCTCATGGGAAAAGTTTCTTTTAAAACCATTCCCCCTCACCCTGTCGTTATCCGATTGAGCAAAGAGTTGCTCTCCATCTTTTTCATAAGTCCCCTTCCAGTGCTGAAAGGTTGCAGCGAGGTCTCCCCGGAGCCTTCTCTTCTCCAGGCTGACCAGACCCAGCTCCCTCAGCTGTTTCCGTAGGAAAGGTGATGCAAAGCATGGTCCTCTCCCCATCCCCAGGGAGGGCAGCATCTTCAGTGCCTACACCTTCAATCTCTGCTTTGCATCAGGTCGCTCTGCAGGGGGAAGCACTCCCCCAGCAGCTCTTTGGGGCTGGTTTTATCCAAGCACGGCTTTTGTAGGAGCACACGAAGTATGCACGAGTCTGTTCTGAACATTTTTATTGTATTAGCAAAATACCAAAAGAGATAGAAGCCTCGTCGGTAAAATCGGGCTTCATTTGGTGTGTAGGCTCACTGGGTGACGGAGTGAAACACACACACGTATCTCCACATGAATGAAGGTGCTCAGAGGCATAGCGGCCAGTGAAACCTCAAGAACCCCATCGCAGTCACAGGCACCGTGGTCCTGCTTCTCCCAGGAGAGCATCACTTCCATGGTCTGGGGTGCCACCACCACGAGGGGTCCCAGCTGGAGCCCCCTCGGGTGTGGAACATGGCATGGCATGCAGGGGAAGGGACGTTGGGCATTGCCTGGGACTCTTACTTAAACAGTACCATAAAATGCATACAAAATATCTCAGAAATGCTTTTAAAAGAGGAAAAAAAATCACCAGAGGTGATTTCCCATGAAGCCACAGAGTAAAGAGAACAAGCCACCAACAGGAATAATAATACCACGTCATCAGAGACAATGCCCACAGCTCTCTAAGCGACTTTGGCTGATTGGAGGGCCTTGTGAATGTTCCTGATGGTGGAAGATTCGTTCCGTAAGTCTGCAAAACAGAGGAGCCTGTTAGAGCTGGCTGGACATCTGTTGCTTGGTCGTGGGAAGCCTGCCTCTGCCTCTCCTGCTCAGGAGAACGGGGGAGATTCCTACATGCCTGGGAAGCCAGGTGGTGTTTATTTATCCCCATCACCAAATATGTGCCCATACCAACATTATTCAGTGTTTATGGATCTGGGGATCGAAGCACAGCGAGAGAATGGCAACTCTCATGCAAGCTGCTGTAGGGCAAAGCCACAGCTGGGAAGTCCCGAGGCTTTGGTTGGGATGTGGGCACCCTGCTGGCCTGCATCGTCTTCCTCTGGTGCCCAAGGGAACACAAGGAAAGTTCCTCATGGCTGGGACTGCAGCCCTGGGCACCCTCATCACCCTGTCACCCACCCTGTGTCACCTCCAAAAGGGAGGGAAAGGAGTGTGGGACCTGCACAAACAGCCCCAAACCCGTGCTTGCGGCCATACCTGGCAGCTTGCCCTCCAGCTGGTCCCATGGGCAAAAGACAAAGCTGAGAACGCTGGAAAAGTCTTCCTCCAGCTTCTTGGTGATCTGCTTCTGCAACCGTCAGGCAGACAAGCACATGAGCGGGGAACAGGGCTGGAGCCCCTTGTCCCTCCCTATGCATGTGGTGACCCTTGGACAGGAAAAGCACGGGGACAGCCACCCCCCACCCTCATCCATTTACAAGTTCGCAGGCAGACCCTCCAGTAGAGGAAGGTCTAGTGCCTTGAGCTAAACTTGGTCACTAATGGTGATTGCAATGGATAAATGATATTAAACACACCTCTGTGTGCTTCTGGAGGCTGGTCTGCTGCTGCAAAAGCAATGTCAGCAGTGGCCTACAGTGTACGTGAGAACCTGGTGAAGCCAACATCTCAAGGAAATGCCTTCATCTTATCACACGTGTTCACAGGATCCTTTTTGGAACATTGTCCACCACCCACGAAGCACTGACAATGAGTGTAGGGAGGTCCCCAAGGAACGAGGAGGTGCCCAACGTACCTGCATGTCCTGGAGGTGCCCTCTCATGCTCTCCTCAGCTCTTTCAAACATTCCCCTCTCCACCTCTCTCGCCACCCCATTGCTAAGGATGGTTTGCATCCTCTGGAAGGATTGTGATCCTCTTACCATGGCAGCCTCTGTGGCAAAGAGGTGACTGTCACACTGGGATCCGGAGTGAGGACACACATGGGGACAAGGGGCAGTACATTGTTTTGGGAAAGGGACAAGGTCACAGCCAGAATCTTCTATCAAAGGAGGCCAAGCTGCCTCTGCTTGTGCTGGGGAGCTGAATTACCTGAGCCGACTTCCCAAAGAAGCCCCTCGTGCTCCTCAAGGTGCACAAGCACCCGTACAAATCAGCCCCGAGCTGCAGGAGGTGCTGCTGCCAGACCCCTGCTCTTTGGGGCAAGAAACGTTCACGCACAATTTCCACCTCCTGGCTCTCACGGAAAGGAGGACGCTGACAACGACAGGACCAATTTGCATCACCGGCTTTCTGACTCCTGGCCCGAGCCCATTTTCCTGCACGCAGGCACTAATTAAACAGGGATGTTCCCCAGCGCCGCAACAGGAGCTCATTATTTTTCCTCTCAGTATTTTTTCCCCATGCCCCATAGATATTTCCAGAGGTCAGAGAAAGAGCATCTGGCTGCAAGGAGAGCTCTGTTGGGGTGGCCCGTCCCCGGGACACCTTCCTGCTTAGGCTCTGGCTTGGCCAACTGCCCCAGCAGTGCATTTTCACAACTAACTAACCCAGTAATTAAGGTGTCTTCCTAAAGCCAACAGGAACGACTTCTGGATTTGGGGTTTTGAACTGTTTCACTTTCTGACTGTGCCACCTACTGATAGGAAAGGAAGGAAAAAAGAGAATCAGCAGCTTATTGCTTTAGCATCCTTCTCTCTCCTTCCTTGAGAGGCAGCCAAATAAGAATGAGTTAGTGCTAGAAAATATCTGTAGTTTACAAAAATTAGCAAATTAGAGTAAATCAGGGAAGTAATTTTCTATATTTGAGCATGATCTACTTTGGACTTCATAAATCTCTATGAGCTGATGACCACCTAACAGATAACCCTTTTGCCCTGTGGATTTCTTCCCAGCCTTTCTACAGGTAAGCCTGGGCCCTTCTTCCGAGCCCTTACTGGGGTTATTTTGTAAAAATCAAAACCTCCAGGGACAAAGATGAAGAAACGAGGTGGCTGGCCTTACCCTGATAGCAGAGCAGCAGGTCATTTTGAATGGACACTGCAAGGGACTGGTAGATTTCTGCTTTCCTCTGCAGGATTAATTTTTCAGCCTCGCCGACGATGAAGTCTGTCTGCAAGAGGATGTTCAAATGTTTGCCCACTGGTGCTTCAGTCATACAAACAAGCTAAGCTAACAACTTAATAAAAATCTTAGAATGGTGATCTAAATGTGAGCTTGTCGTTCAACAGATGACTGGTTGGTGTCAGTGGGCATCACCTTTCTGCTGTGCTCTGAATTAAAACGGCAGATGGCTGACTGGGACATTTTACACCAGGACTCAAGAAAACCTTCAACCTCCTGAAGATCACACTCACTAGAGACCACGTGGAACTGCTCATATGTCTCTTTCTCACCTCTCCAGGAGCTTGAGACAGAGCTAATCACCTCCCCAGGTCCCACAAAGGCCATGCTTTCCCCTTTTCCTTCTGCCATTGCTCGTTCTTGTCTGCACAGCCCCCTTCAAGGTGAGCGTACCTCCTGCTTGAGGAAATTGAGCTGGTCGTTGTCAGCCACCAGTTTTATCCCGGCATCCTGCAGTTTCTGCTGCACGGCGTTTTTGAAAGTGTCAAGGCAGATTTTCAGCGTGGAACGGGTGCTCATCTGGATCCTGTGGGGCGATAAATTCAATGAGAAGAACAAAGACAAAGGCGTATCCTCCCCACCCAGCAGGGCAGGACATCCATCTCAAGCCACAGACGCCCCAGGGAGGGACAAAGCAAACACAGCAGCACAGTTTCCATGCTCCCAGGAGCAGGAAACTGCCTTTGCCTTCAGCTAGTCCAGACTGAGGACGTGGTTATTTTTTCTTTGCAAGAGAGCAAATGCTGCACACAACGGGTTGTCCCTTCCTAAACCTGATGATATAAATGCTACCCTCACCACCTCAGCTGGAGAAAGCTCTCCTGGTCCTGCAGGACGGCCTGAGCTGCTGTCCTCCAGGACACAGTGCTCGGGGTGATGTTCAGGTCCCACTTCAAGGTATCCAAAGTCAGCAGCAGCATGACATAGGACGAGGTTTTGGGGTGCCATGGCACATCCCTGCTCGTCAAGTCCACTGAGCATGGGGCAATCAGCAGCCACAGGAGGCACAATGTTGTCACATTAAGCAAGCAACTGAGTGCAAACTTCTCTTTGTTTTGGCTCTGTTTGCTGTTTTTCCACCTTCTGATGGCTCTGTTTTCTGACCCTGTTTGGTCTTTCCTTTTCCTGTCTGCTCTGCAAGCACCCAACTGTGTTTCACACCTTGGCTGTCTGCTGCTACAGGTATGAGAGCACACTGTGTGCGAGGGTTTGCTGCCCGAGCTGCTGGGCATGGCAGGAGGAACTGCTCAACACGATGCATAGAGGGGGTAGAAGCTGCTGGAGCTCAGAGAGCACATGAATTTACATGTGTGGCTGAGTGGGGTGGACAAACTCCTCTGGGGACCAAAAGGGAGCCTGAGGGACCCATTACGGAGCAAGTCCTGCAAGGTGGCTATGGCCAGGTATCCATATCTGCAACACCGTACGAGGACAAGGCATCATAGGAGAAGATAGCAGAAATATCGAGTTTGGACACGCATGTAGCAAAACTGGGATCTCTGGGGAAAAATGTAATTAGGGGCGAGTAATATGTTTGGGAGGCATCTGGGGCAGAGAAAGGGATTAAGAGAGATGGATAGCAACAAGCAAGGAAAAATGGGGAGAAAGGGAGGAAAAAAAAATAAAATGAAGCTGATCAAGGTTAAGTGAGGAGCAGCTTGGTGCACTTGTCCCGACACCACAGCCTGCCCTGCCTTCCTATTAAACTGCCTCCCAGCTGCTCGATGGGCAGCCACACTGTCCTCCTGTCCCTGTGTAAATACAGGTATTTCGGCAGCAAACACCAGGCTGGACTGGCTGGATCTGGCTGCTCACAATAAATCCACTTTTCTACAAAGCAAGAGGAAGCAGAGAACGGAGCCACGCGCCAGGTGGTGGCCGGGAAGGGATGGATCCAGCAGCAGTGTCTGAAGGGCTCCGTGCCGCAAGACAGCGTGGCCAGATGGGCTGGAATCGGGCAAGGGAATGTCCTGGTAGCAGGTAGAGGTTTTGCAGTTAAAAGGTCCCAAAAGTGGAGGCACGTATGAAGCAGAGAGACAAAACCCCATCAGAAAGGAGCTGCTCAGCCCTCCCGCTGCACCCCCAGAGCCCTGCCTGGCACCTCACCTGAACACCTCCCCGAAACTCAGGTCAATCTTCCTGTAGATGGGCTGAGCCAAGGCATCGTTGATGTCTATCCTGAAGAAGGTCCGGGAGGCATAAACCCCCTTCTTCAGGCACACGGCCTTCAGGGTGCGGTGGTAGCCCTGGTGCCCGTGGTTGCGCTGCGGGATGGGAAGGGCAGGCCATGAGGCACGCATCCAGCTTATGAAACTTGCAGAGGAAGGGGGGATTTGGGTATTTCCATCTAAATTTTGGAGGCTGGGGCTCGAGGTTTTCGCAGCCTGATGCTCGGCAGCCGGCCTGGCCATGGAAGCAGGCCCCAGCTTGGCATGCTGCCTCAGCAGGCTCTTCAGGGCCAGAGCCACCAAGCTAAGGTGTCTGAAGCCATGACTCTTGCCAGATTTCACCCCAAAATTTGCCCTCATCTTTCACCAAGTGCAGGACAACTATCGAGTTGGAGCCGTGGAAGGAGCAGGATAGGGGTCTCCACCCCAGAGACTTTTGCAATGTTTTATCTCACGGTCATGGTGTTTAAATTGGACTTTCATCAGGAAGGGCAATTCCACAACTTCCAAGTCGTGGCCCAAGCTGCAGACTTGGGCTTCCCCTTGCCAGAGGGCAACCTTTGGTTATGCAGGGGACTTGCTGCTGGTTTTAGGGCACTGATGCCACCCAGCCCAGCACGTCTCTTTGTCCTGAGCTGCACTTGAATGGTCCGTGGTGGTTCAAGTGGCCGCCAGCTCTCGGGCACAGGCAGACCTCTGGGGCTTCTTCCCAAACCAAATAGTTCTGGGATTGCAAAAACACTCCTTTACACCCACCTTGAGGAAATTGGAGATAATTTTCTTATATGACTTCTTTGCTTCGTCTACACCTTCTCTGAGTGGCTGCTCGATTGGCATGAAGCATTTCTTGATGTCATTCTCCAAGTCAGCGATCTTCTGCGTAATGAAATCCTTCAAGTAATTTTTTTTCGCAAGCTGAGACTGAAATCAATGGACAACAGAGGGGAGGAAAAAAAAAAATCACTGAAAACCTCGTGCTGGAAGCAACAGGGCCAAAAATAACCCCACCAGTTTCCCCACCCACCCCAACCACTGCCACCAGTGCCGCCCAGTTCCCCGGCTGCTTTCCCCAGTGCAGGGTCACCGCTCAGGCAGACCTGCACCAGAACCGTCCCCTTTGCCCTGGGGACAGGAGGACAGCCCGGGGCTCTCCTTGCTGGGGAGGCTGCAGGAGATGAGCTCAAACTGCGGCTATTTCGGGCTGTGGTGCCTCGATGCATTTGTCAGCCCCCTGTGAGATGTTTTGCCTGCAGGTTGCGTACGTGTCATGCTGGAAGTGCATGATGTAAATTGCCTGCTTGAAGGAGAAGAGCCTGTTGGGTGGCCTCGCTGACCACCCAGCAAAGAATAAACAGCAGTGCTCCTGAAAGCTGCTCTGGACAAACCTGAGCATGTTTGTTGGACGGGAGAGTCGGAATTAGTGAGTAAATGACCATAGCCTCTGTCGTGTAGTCCAGCAGCTTGTTCCTCTTCTGCTCGGTGTAAAACTTTCGGATGTGCTCCCTCAGCTTCGGGACCTCTGCAAGGGGCGAGAGGCCGGGTTATCAGGGGGTAGACCTCCTGCAGAACACCCAGGACACCAGCTCCAGGCTGGTGGTGACCTCCTAGGAGGCTCCCAAGAGGCCCTGACAGCGTGGGAGGGCTCTCAGGGCTCATTTCTGCAGCACCAGTTGCCTGGTCTGGGTCAGCACTGATTTGTCCAGGCATGGGGTGGGGATGTAGGGGCTCACAAAGGACTCGGGTTGGTCCCACAGAGCCATGCGGGCACCCTGGGGACAGGAGGGGACAGGAGAAAAAGAGCATGGCAAACCTAAGAACACTATACAATACACCCAAAATGTTACACACTATATATATACACTATACACTATATATATATATACCCAAAACACTATACAATATACCCAAACCTAAGAACAGTATACAATCGGCATGGCACGAACTGAATGATTCAGAAACTGGCCAAAAATCTCAATATTCTGCCTGCCATGAAGACGGTGCATGGGGTGAGGTGATGCCAGGCTGGGATGAGGGGATCCCCTCCTGGCTCTGAACTATTTGGTATCAGTAATTTGAAGGGGGGAAGGCAGATGAAAGGAAATGCCCAAGGACCTCTCCAAACCCAGGACCTCTCCAAATCCATTCACGCTCCCTGCATGCATAAAACCATCACCTGTTTCTTCCTTGCTGAGCGTCTTCCCCTGCCAGTACTCCCGGGCACTGACCGTGTACACGAGGTCAGGCTTGCACACGACCTCAGAGTCACTTGGAAGCTTTTTCTGAAACACACACACCGGCTTTGTTTCTGCAGCATAATTTGATCTGGGCTCTCCTTCTTTATGAGGCAAATGCTGAATCAGGGGGCGTCCCCATCACCAACATCCTGCATTTCTTGCGTATGCAGTGGAGAACTAAACTGGAGATGATTAGGAAGACCAATTGGGCCCAAACACAGAGCAAAGGAAGGGTTTGTAGTAAGCAGAAGCTGCTAGGTGGTGACCAGACTTCAAGGACAATGTCTATTAATAATAATAGACGATGTCTTTTAACAATAACAGGCAATGTCTATTAATAATAACCACGACAAGAATATTTTACTACAGACATGCACCAGACTTTAAAAGGAACAGATTCATGGCGCAGGCACATTCTGTCCAAGCTACTTTACCATGAGGGTTTTCCTCATCATTTGGCTCTTCTCTTGCTTCACAGTTTTGTTCCTTTCTAGGATGGCATCATGCTCATTTATCTACATTGGGGGAAAGATTAGGAATTATTACTGACCTTTTCTGGCAATGCTAAATAGATCCCTAATTTTTTAAGGCCAAAGGGACTCTCCGGGACAGTTTCTCCCTAATGCAAGGCAAAGAACTGCACAGGGTTTCTGGTTTCTGCATCAAATCCATCAGTTCTGCTCAAGTCACACTGAATCACACAGGAACTTCTCCCATTTTCTTAAATGACCCAAAAGGGATGAAGAAGCTTAAGGCTATACTCACATGGTCTCTATTTGTTTCCCTGAAAAGATAAAAAAAATAAAATAAAAAAAAAAAAAAAAAAGGCAGAAATTACCCATTTGAATGATTTTAGCAAGTCCTGTAAGGAGAAGGGAAGGAGGACCATGCAGTGACACTGCCAACAGCGCCCACCCATCACCCCTGCACGGAGCTCAGGCTCCGGCAGTCCCTGGACCTTGGCTTGTTCCATTACTTTCTGTACTCCTCTGGATCCAGCTCGTCAGACTTTGTGACCACCAAGGAAATGTCCCTGCACATCCCGCTCTGGAAAGCCTTCATGCCTTCGTTCAGCAGCATCTGATGGGTTTTTCCTCCCAGAATACGTTCAAAGGAGTTGACCACCCAAATGATAGAGCATTTGTTGATGTTCTGCAAGGGGTAGGAGGGGAAGAAGGGTCATAAATAAAGGATGTGAAACATCAGCAGAGAGTAAATACAAGAGATGCTGAGCACCTTTAATTCTCATAAACTCTGGCCGAAGAGCTGAGATGTGCAATCTTTGTGCTTCCATCCAGAGACCTCATGCTCCCATCGTGAATTCCTACAACCCAGGGGCTGCTGCTCTGGTCCTTCTGCTGGGAGGCTTCCCTGCTCCACACAGCCCCACGGTGGCTCCCAGCTCTCTCCATCACTGCTGCACAGAGAGCAGTGCCTGTTCCCTCCCACCCCATGCCACAGCTTGCTGGTCACCTCTTTCCACATCTCGTCCCTTTTGGTGTTGAAATCGCCTGTCCCTGGGATATCCACGAAGATGACGCCTTCTGGAATCATTGGTGAATTTGGGACGGTCACTTCCACGTTTTTGATCAGGGGCCAGAGGTGCGTTATGTCTTCTTTGCTTGTTGCTGCTTTTGGACTGCTCTGATTCCGGATATATGGATCCATTTTGTCCGAAAGGTCTTTAGCCTGGGACACAGCAAGGGAAAGAAAGAGTACACCTCCTTAGCAAAGAACCTCAGAGACACCAGGAAATGTGATGATTTGCCGTGGCTGGTGGTGACACCCAAAGCCCCGTGCCCGAGACGTGGGTACCAGGACACGAAGAGGGGTCCCAAGGTCACCATGGGTGGAACAACCCAAGAAGACCACGCTCTCCCCAACACGGTGAAGCCAACAAACAAAAATGGGGAAGAGCTGTCATCTTCCACCGTGGGCGGGCAGCAGGAGGCCCCAGGAGACCCCTCCGTGATTCTGGGATGCTGTGAAATACTGGGACTACTCACTGTTGTTTCCTTCAGGAGGATACATCTGGACAGGGGAATGGAGACAACGGGTTTCATCCTGCACAGCTCTTCGTAACTCTTAGTCTCAGCTTCTTTCCCGTAGATAGCAGAGATCTTCAAAGCAGCCTCGTTTCTCTCGTGGTCGTCCTCACTGTCTTCATCCAGGTCCATAAGCTCCACCAGACTCTTCAGCTCATCCTTCCACTCCTGTTGCGACAGATCAGATGCACAGAATAGGTCATTGCTTGGGTGCCTGGAAGGAAGGAGAGGGCCAGGGCCTGACAAGACCACCAGGGGACAACCAGCACACGGGGACAGTGGGGGGGGACAAGGCAGCAAGAAATAAATTCCATTGCTTCCTCCCTCCTGGCACACCCAGCCCAGGGGGAACTGGGTCTGGTGCCCATCACTTCTCTGGGGACACTTTGGCCACTTTCCCCCCGACCACTTTCTTCCAGAAGGCTAGAGAAGCCTCCTAGATCTCCCCAAAATGGCAAAAATAGAGATATTGTCCGTGCCTCGTCTGTGAGGAGGTGAATTTTGGCCTCGTGCTGTTTGCTGCGGCTTGTATTGATGTGTACCACACAGGATGTGCAGGCTTTGCTCCCGGACACCGGCAAGAAGAATTTTTTGTCTATGATGGCATTCAGCAATGTGCTTTTCCCTGCCCCAGTGCTGCCGAAGAGGCCGATGTGAATGGGGTCCAGCAAAAGGTCTGGCTTCAAGCCCATGAGGCGGTTCCTGAGGGCAGGGAGAGGGGAAAAAAAGATGATTTAAATAACTCCCATGGGCTTGCGCTTTTCAAAAGGGTGAAAAAACCTCCTTGTCTTACAGGCTTTGAACTGGGATTTGTGAGATCCAGGATAAGCCTCGTGTCAGGTTCAGGAACAGGTTCCCAGAGGCACGCTGGACATCACATCAGCTCCAGCCTCCTTGCGGCACCGTCTGGGTTTTCAGAGCCCTTCTGTGCACCAACAGCTCCGGGCCACCCCTTCCCAGGCAAGAACCAGGAGATGCCCCCTGGGGAACAAACCCCCGGCAACTCACTTGAGGTACTGGATCCCGTTCCTTGTCTCGGGCAGCCTGTGTTCAGGGATGGATTGCAACAGCTTCCTGGAGGACTCCTCCAGAGCGGCCTTGAGTTCGTTTTGCAGCTTTTTACCTGCAGGGAGGGTCAAAAGTCAGAGCAGCCCCGGCAGAGCTCCCTAGGGAGACATCCCGAGCCCCGTACTCGCAGGACTTCAGAGCCTCTGTTAGAAACAAAGCTGTGTGCTTGAAATAGAAGGTGTTTTTGCAGGGGGAAACTCCACTAACCTTGCATATTCAAAAGGGATTGTGCGGCAGAGCAGTGGGGAGTGTGTGAAGCAGATGAGGGGAAGGTCCTGCTGTCCCAAAATAAGGGGGATAGTTAAGAAAAAGAGGATGAGCAGTGTGAAATCAGGAAAAGCGAAAATCACGAGCCCTCTAGTCATCAGAGAAGAAGGAAAAAAATAAAAGGAAAAGGAGAAATTAATGGTTGGTCAAATATAAATGTATATGAATGGTATAGAAGTGCGTCGGGTAGGTTGTGAACCTGCAGTGCTCAAAAAATGAGGAAATAGGAGAAATCAGGTGTCGGGTAATAGGGAATATAAGGTTAGGATAAACTTCTACTGCGTGCTCCTGCTTGCAGGATGCCCACCATTAATCGCAAATAAAACAGCCTCACAGAAGATCCCGTCTGAGAGAATTATGGAGCTTTTCCTCACACTCTCCATCCTCAGGATTCTGGTCTCTCCTGTACTTTTTCTTTTTCCTGGGCATCTCCTCCAGTGAGTCATCGCCGCCAGCTTGTCAGAGGGAAGGGGATTTCTGGTTAGTGAGCCTGCCTTCGCTCGGGGAGAGCCTCCCTTTAACGCCCTCATCTATCAGCTGTTACTGTTAAATGAACAGCTCATGAGCTGAGGGGGAGCAGGGCTCCTCTCACCTGCCCTGAGTCACCTGCCTCCTAATTTGCACAGGAAGCTGCGTGAGATACACAAAACCTCCCTATTTTTTGCCAAAAAAAAAAAAAA
>CM021767.1:117799132-117841293 GCA_011076525.1 Nettapus auritus
TAGAATCAGACAATCCTGGAGTGTTTCAGGTTAGAAGCCCATCTAATTCCAACCCCTGCCATGGGCACGACGCCTGCCCCCAGCCCAGGCTGCCCCCAGCCCCATCCAGCCTGGCCTTGGGCACTGCCAGGGATGGGGCACCCACAGCTCCTCGGGGCAGCCTGCAACAGGGAAGGATTTTTTTCCCAATATCTAACCCAAACCTGCCCTCTTTTAGCTTAAAGCCACCCCCGTGTCCTGTCGCTACCCCCTGACAAACTCCCCAGCTCTCCCACAGCCCCTCCATGCCTCTGGGAGGTCCCATCTTGGAGGAGATGGTGAGTATCCAGACTCCTTCTCCATCGGGTTCACCTCGGAGCACCCAGGACTCTGTCCTGGTGCTGTTTGTGGTGACACCAAGCTCACCGTGTGCTATGGGTCCTCCTTCTGCCATCGGGACGGAGAAATGCTGAGCTGGGACGAGCTCGGGCAGGCAGCGGGGTGCTGTCGTGGGACGGATGCACTCAGGTGGTGGCCCCAAGAAGAGGGACAGAAGCACTGCAAAAACCTCCTGAGGGAGAGAGGGGAGCACAGTCACCGTCTGCATTGCCTTGAGACAACACCACCGCAACCTCCCGCGGGTCCAGAGCAGGACTTTGGGAGGTTTTTATGCTTTTTATGCTTTTTAATGCTTCTGGCTTCTTCGCAGGACACCACGGCTGAGCCTTAAGGCGTCCTTGGGAGCAGGCTCAGCCCCACGCTCTGGGTGGGCACACGATGAACGTGAGGGTGGCAGGAGACAGAAACTTGCCAGGGACACCGAGGCTGATAAGACGGACAGCCTTGAGAGCAGAGGTAGAAATTATTTTGATAATAATGCTACCCAGCACCCCGTGTCCATACATACCTGCCCCACGTGTGCTGCTGGCCACGGCAGTCCTGGAGAAAACAAGCAACTATCGCTGCGAACCTGGGCTGCAAGAAAAAAAATACAGTTTCTAGGATTATCCTTGCTCTTTTATACCATGCACCATGCATCCTTTTTTTGTTGTTGTTATTTTTTATTAGCTTTTTTTTTTTTCCACCTGAAACCACGTCATGTGGAACAGCTGTATACTCCAAGGAAATGATGGTGCAGAGTAAATCACCAAACAATTTGCATAGAAAACAGAAAGCAACGCCCACCTTTTGATGCCTCAAAAACTAGCGACACCCACACAACACAATCTCGGACGAACGTGCGAATGCTGAGGCTATGATTCTGTTAATTTGCTTTTCCAGGAACACGGGGGTTTTTAGGTTGAGTCAGGTTAGAGCTACTACCAGAAAACCAAGTCCCAGCAATTTGTAACTGAGGTGTGGAGAGACTGGAAACTTTTTTCTGGAAAGAAACCCTTCCCCAGATTTCCTTCAGTAGGTATAAGGTGATATTAATTAATCAGGTTATTAGCAGAGAATACGTTATTTAGACATCAAAAGTCTATCACAAGAGAAGAGTAAATATATGTAAGATTATGAAATCTTTGTTTCAGAGTCGAAGGCTTACCCGAAACACCCCTCCAGCAGCAGAAACGAAACTCAGGTTTCGAAACCCAGGGCAGCTCCAAACTCCTCCTGCAGGGCAGGGGCCAGCCCTGTCACTTGAGTCATTTAAGTCCTCAGCTGCTTCCTCCTCACACTCTCGCAGGATATAAATGCTGGCTGCTCTGCCGAGGGCTTTGTTCAGGTCTCGGCCACCCGTCGGGGAGCCACACCGTGTTCCTTGGGACCTGGGGACCTCGGCTCCAGGCTGGTGAAACTCCAGCAATCGGGAAGCCTCAGGGCAAAGCACCAGAATCAGGTGCAGGTGCCTTTTCTCCCCAAGAAATGGAAATGTGTCCATGTCCCTGTCCCCTGGTGCTCGCGGGGACCAGCAGTGACACCCATGTGCCCACTGAACCTCCCCGTGCGACTCTGCCACTGCCTCGTTGGTGCACCGCCTGCTCGAGCAGCAAAATAAACACATAATTCACAGTTTTGTGGCCAGTTCTTGGCCACGGAGCCTGCCCAGGGTCAAGGGAAGCTGAAACAAGCACGACCCAGAGGCCAAGGACCACCCTGTGCCAGCCGATGGTGCCGAAAGCCAAAGCTCATCTGCCCATAAACGCATTGTCATCTCCCAGCAAGAGCAACCTGAGGCGTCATGAGACATCCCTGGTGTCCCTTGTCCCCTGCCTTGCAGCTTGACTCTAGAAGGGCCAAGGGCCTGAGCTCAAAGCCCTGCTGGCACCATCCCACGCTGTGCAGTGGGCTCCAGTCCCCGTGCCCAGCCCTGGCCAGGGACACCAAGCCCCTTCTCCGGTCCCCAAGGGCTGGGCACCTCCACTGCACGCACGTCGGGGCTGAACACGCACAGTCTGGCTCTGCTGGGAGAAAGGTTTTTATTGAGATGTTGGCTTGGATGGGAGACATTTGGGGCTAGGAACATCTTGTGGGGACAGGGAGTGACCACGAGGAGTGGCAGAGCCCTGCCAGCTCGCAGATCAGAGCCAGCCCCCATCACAGGGCAGAGACCAGAGCTGGGGGTGCAGCCACCGAGGACCGTGAGCTCTGGGGGTGTCCCGAAAGCCAGGGCTGATGGCTGGCTTCTCCTCCGTCCCCGGCACCACCCCATCCATCCCCGTGCTGTCAGTAGAACACCTTTTCCAGGTAGGTGTTCAGGAACATCCCCGTGGGGTCCAGCTTCTCCCGGACAGAGCAGAATTTGGGGAAGGCCGGGTACATCTTCTCAAAGTCCTTCCGGGTGCAGCTGTGGGCCTGAAGGAGAAAGAGTGGTGGGGGGGCTGCCCATGGCTGGGGTACACGCTGCCAGGAAGCCCCCCCGGGTTAAACCACACACGGAGGGGCTGCACCACAGCTCCTCGAGGCACTCATCTCCCTCTGGGGCTCTCCTCTGAGCCTCTCCCAGCCACAAAGCCCCCGCCAAGAGAAGGGAGAAGGTCTCCCCCATCAGCAAGGCCACCTCTACCTTTGCCCAGTGCGGTCTCCCGCCGTACTTCTTCATGATGCCCTCGTAGGTCAGCCAGTAGTTGAGCCGGGGCACGTTCTTCCCGTAGGGCCTGAGGGACATGGAGGGGGATATTAGGTGGAGGTGATTGCACACCCTCCCCCAAAAAAATGTTCCCCCAGGGGAGAACGGCGACCCCAGGGAGCCGTTGCTGGCTGCAGCTCACCTGTACATGATGATGTTCATGTAGCAGCTGTCCCGCTGGAAGCAGGGACTCAGCCAGATCCCGTCCCCCCGCGCGAAGCGCACCTCCACGGGGTAGTGGGCCACCATCTTCGGGTTGTTCTCCAAGGCGGCCTTCAGCTCCAGCAGGGCTTCCTTCGTCTTCTCACTGCCCCGGAACAGAAGGGTTAATGTCAGATCCCTTTGGGTCCAACCCCCAAAGCTCCATCCCTGGCCCCGCGTTAAGTCAGGGCACGTCCCAGCACCCCCCTCCCATCGCTTTGGGCCCCGGGATGTGGTGTGACATGGAATTGGTGCCCCGGGACAGGGATGTCAAATGTCCCCATGCTATGCTCGCAGGTGGCAGTGGTGCCACTAGCCAGGACCCTTTCCCCGTGGCCTTGCTCCTGCTCCGTGCACCATGAGCTGGGACAGAGCACGGGCAGGGGCCGGCGTGTGCTTTGGGGCGTTCTGCGGAGCCGTTTACATGGGGATGGCCCAGTCCTGCACGTGCTGCTTGAAGCGACACTCGTAGTTGAAGATCTTGTAGCTGACGGCAACGTTCTCCACCCGGGAGCTGAAGAGGAGCCAGAAGAAGAAGCGGTTGATCCAGCACACCAAGCTGGGCACGAAGGTGCTGCAGGGAGAGAGCGGGAGGTGAGACCCCGCTGCCAGGGCATTGCCAAGGGCAGGGCAGCAGCAGTTCAGGTGCCCTCTGAACGGGGCTGGAGCCCACCCTGGGGCTCAGAACTTGCATCCAGCTCCAGCTAAAAGCTCCTTCTCTGCTGCAAACCCTCAGCATGCTGCTGCTGTGCACACGAGAGGGCAGTGCAGCCCCAAGCATCAGCTCCGGCACAGGAGCCTGCATGGAGAGGAGCAGGGAGCCTTCGTCATCCTCTTCTTCCCGAGGATGGATGGATGGACAGAGGGCTGTGTCCCCCTGCCACCATCCCGGGGACAGCCAGGTCTTTGTGCAGAGGTGCAGGGAACAGAGCTGGATGAGGCCAGCCCTGGACAAAACCCACCCAAACCTGCTTCTCCCAGGTGCTGTGCTCCTACCTGATCCAGAGCAGAAACTCCAGCAGGTAGTAGCCAACGGCGTAATCCCAAAACCAGCTGGCGGAGGAAGAGGGGGGCTGCAAAGCCAGGAAGAGGAAGATGATGGTCATTAAGGAATGGCAGGAATGCATCCTTCCCCACACCACTGGGGAGCACGGGTTTGGAGAAGGGCACCCCAGGACCCCCAGATCTCCGTCCCGTGATGAAATAGGGCCACATCCAGCCCCAGAAAGAGACAAGGCTTTGGGAGGGGGGTGCTGAGGGCTTGCAGAGCCCAAACTGTGACCGTGCCCAGGGATGCAGCTTTGGGCATGCCTCCAAATTCCCCTTCTCCCTTCCTGCTCGGGCCCGGCAGCACCTGCCTTGTTGGTGGGGTCCTGGTAGATGACGCTGACATTCTCGCTGTGTGGGAACCACAGGAATCGGAAGTACTGGGATCTCTTCAGGTGGTCCTCGAGGTGATCGAGCACCTGCAGCAACCAGAGGAAAACGGGGCCTGCAGCTCTGGGATGGAGCCGGGACGCACGCGCAGCCGGGATGTGCGGCACGGCCCCATCCCAGAGATGTCCCCTGCTCCGAATGCAGGCTCGCCAAATTATTCATAAAGACACAAAAAGGAGCTTTAGGAAAGGCGGCTCTTCAAAGACACCTTGGGCGAGCTGCCTGCTGGCAGCCGAGGACAGCGAGGAGCGGGGAGGCGCAGAGGGGATGGCTGGGACGATGCCGGTGACGGGTTTGGGGGTGGCTGCAGCCCCAGCACAAACTCAGCCTCGTCCCAGGGACACGGAAAAGGAAATCTCCAAGGAAATCTCTGCCTGACCCAGCCGCACCTGCAGAAACGGGAAGACACACCAGCTCTGCAGAAAGGCGCAAAGACAACCCAGAGGCTTCGCTTCCAGGAATTTGCTTGACATAAGGGGAAACGTGAAGGGTGCAGCGACCCACGGACATAACCCCGGGGAGGTTGCTCGCTTCCAGATGGGCCGTTTGTGTTAACGAGCTACTAATCAGCAGGCTGGGCTGTTGTAGCTTGCCTCTGCATGGAAACAGAGGATTGTGCAAGCAGAGGCAGAAGCCACGATCCCACGTTTTCACTCCTTTGGTGTAGGAACAAGTGCACCGAGGAGCTAAAGCAAGTGGTGGAAAGAAGGGTGCAGCGGGCAGCAGCGCTCTGCAGCTTTCCCAAGGTGATCCCGCTTGTCTTCCCGAGAAAAAAAAAAAAAAAAAAGCAAATTGCCAGCAGGGCGACCTTTAAAATGTGCGCCTTTGATCCTTCTGATAGAGCCAGAACGGTCGGAAGAAAATAAGCCGTCGGCTTTGTGGGCTAATTGCAGCAGAGCCGAGGGCAGCGAGCTGGCCGGGAGTCCTTGGGGACGCTGCCGGCCACCTGGGTTGGAGGCAAGAGGTTGGCAGCGGAAATCTTTTCGCTGTTACGTGGCCAACACACGCAACGGAGATGGCCCTGGAGCACGAAGAGACCCGGGGGATTTGCTGAGCTTCGCTTCCCTCCCGGAACAAACCCCTCTGCTGCGTAAAGGCCAGGTCAAAATATGTCGCTGGCTTTGTGCTGGCTCGCCGAGCCGCAGGTCGGGCACCGTGCGGGCCCTGGGGAATGGGCAAGCGTGGGGCAAGTGGGCTGGGACCAGGGGCAGACATAGGCAGGGTGCTGCAGAGGATGAAGCACACAAAGCCACTGGCATCCATCCTTTGGGTCCATCAGAGCGATGCAGGAGAGATGGGGAGCACGGGGAGCTCGTGGTTTGGGGAGGAGGTGGGTGCTGAGCCTCCCCCGTTGCCCCGTGTGCCACAAACCCCCCCTTGTCCACACCTTGCTCCCGGTCACCATCGGCAGCCAGAGCAGCCAAGCATATTCCAGGGATGAAGGCGATCATGAGGCCAGAAGAGAAGGCATGCAGATCTTACATAACTGCAAATCCAAGCCCGGCTCCTCTTGACACATATATTATTTGCAACGTCTTAGATAACGCGGGCTTAAATATTTCAGGCAACCTGCTCCCTTGCCATTATTCTCTTCCGCTTCGCTGGGCCGCTCGACATGAAAGCCGGAGATCTGGAAGCGAGCGAGGAGCAGCGACAACGGAGGATTGATAATGGCATTAAAATTCATGGAGTGCACTCCTGCTTCGCCCTCCTGACAGCCCCGAGGGACGGGGAAAGACACGCCGGCCCCGCGGGGCCGTGCGGTGCTGAGGGCATGCCCCGAGCAGCCTGGCCCCTGCTCGGCACGAGGCTCCAGCTCCTCGCTAAAAGGCAGATTAGGAGGTGTAAAAGCTTCCTCCGGCTGGCAGCCCTCCGTTGCTCAAGGCGAGATCGGCCCTTCGGAGAGGTCCAGGGCACTGCCAAGCCACCCTGCACATCCCTGGTCCCTGGGGAATGCTGGGGGTGGTCCGGGTGGCCCCAGAGGCACCTTCCAACCTCAGCCACTCGGGGATTCTGTGAGGTTTTGGGCTAAGGAGAGGTGCCAGAGCCTGGCCGAGGATGAAGCCACAAGGAGCTGCCACGTTTATGTGCATTTAAAGCAGGGAACTCTCTGCCATGGGACACCGGGGCAGCCGCAAGCGCTTCCCAGGTGAGGCAGTCCCGAGCCACAAAACACAAACTTGTCACCTCTGTAGCTGGAAACACCTGCAAGGAGCTCAGTGAGGGCTGCCAGGGCACACCGAGAAATATCTCCAGGGGTTGCTGTGCTCCTCCAGCTTCCCTGCCTGCCTCCCGGGCTAAACAAGGCCCTGCAGTGCCGCAGCAGCGGTGACAGCAGGCAAGCGGAGACGCCAGCACACTTGGGGACGTGCACGGACCTCCCCGTTCCCCTTCCCGTGGCACCTTTTGAGGGCCACCAGGTTGCTTTGGATTGGGATTTCCAAAGCCACCCCTGCAGAAACGTGCTAAATTCGCACTCCTGGTGGTGCTCGAGCCACCCCAACGGGGCGCTGAATAATTCAGCCCTTAAAAAACTAAGGACGGCACTTCTCAGAGCTTCGCTGGTGCCGCAGCGCTGATCAATCCTGCAAGGAATCCTGCTGCTTCGGTCCAAGGACCATCCATTTTTCATGAGCCCAGCTCAACCAACTTTTGTGCCCATCATTGGCCAGGGCTGGAAGTGGACCTGTGGGACTCGGATGAGACAACGGCTGGAGATGCTGCCGAGGTTTAAGCACCAGCGGGGGTGTCAGGCCTCGCAGGGGGACAAAGACGACCAGAAGCTGACGCAGATCCAAGCTCCAGGAGCATTTGCTTTCCATCACCACGGGTTTCTTCTTCCTGCTAGACTCCGTGCCTCAGTTTCCCCATCCAGAAGGGTAACCCTTTCCAGTGAGTCCCATGGTGTTCGGAGGCCACCAGATCTCACAAGGCTCTACGTGTAGGTGGTGCTGTGCTGTTGGCTTTAGCCCCCAGTGATGCGGGTGACCTGGGACAAGCTGGGAGCCAGCCGTGGGGTGCTCAGCACCTGATTGAGGAGCTGTCCCCATCCAACGTCTGGGCACCACGAGGGTGGGAGGGCTCTGAGGAAATGCAGCCAGCAGTTACAAGGAGTTTATATACCAGCAGAGATGGGGAAAGTCAGTTTTGATGTGTTCCCAGGAGAAGGGGTTCCTCGGAATTGCTCTCCAGAAATGCCCACAGGGCCTTCAAAACTCTCTGAAGGATCTGCATCACTCCCACCGTAGCAGGGTCTCAGGGCCGTGCAAAACCCTGATCGAAGACCAGGTCAAAGCCCTCCTCAGGAGGTCACGTCCACTGGGGGGGTCCCGGATGGGCCAGCCACCAGTCGAGGTGATTGGGACCTTTGGTAAGATGGAGATAGCTGAGGCCAGTAGTTTGCCAACGTGGCAAATAGTTTAAAGGGAGATTTCCACCGCAGGGCTCCATGCAGCTCTGTGGCTGGGTGCTGAGAAGGGATTTATTACCCCCAGCTTAAGTTTAGCTCATAAAAAGAGTCAAACTCTGGGAGATGGAGAACCCCATCCCAAAAACATGCAGACCTCACACACGAGAAGGGATGGAGGTAAGACCGAGAGCACAAGATGCTCGCAGACTATTTCAGGTGGCCCATCTGTCGCTGGGAGAAGCGAGGCTCCCCGTTCACGGCGCAGCAGGAGGCAGCGGGATGCCTGCGGGACCCGTGGGACACGAGGCACCCCCTTCTCCTCCTTCTTGCTCGGGCTGGCCAGCACGTCACCTCGGCAGCCCGGGGTTTCCAACCAGGGCAATTTCCTCCAGCTGGAACAGTGAATCTGCAGCAGGCTCGGTCCCACAAGATGTGGGAATGATTCAAAACCACGGGGTACATGAAAGATTTAAAACCCAGGAGGGTTATGTGCAGGGGATGGGCTGTGAGCCAGGACCCCTGGGGCTGCTTTCTGCCACCTGTGGGCTGAGTCAAGCCAGGACTGCTGATGCTGAGAAGCGAGGATGATGCTGCAGAGACACAGCCTCATTTTCTCCAGGCTGAGCAGTTTCATCCCTGTGCCTTTCCCTGCGGCTCTCCCCTCTTGCCCAGCTCCCCTCTTGCCCATTTCTCCTGCCAGGAACTTTGCTCAGCCCCAGGGAGCCATACCTCGGTGAGGGTGGAAGGGAAGGTCACCTCGTGCAGGTGGAACTGGGGCACGCACTGGAAGGTGACGGTGAGCACGACGCCCAGGCAGCCGAGGTGCAGGCGGGCGGCCTGGAAGATGTCCGCGTTGACGGACTCGGAGCACTCCAGAACATCCCCTGAGGCCGTCAGCAGCGAAAGCGCTACGACCTGCCAGGAGCAGAGCAGGGTCGTCAGTGAGCACTCGACCTGGTGTCCCATCACCAGCCCCAAATCCTACATCCACCCCAAATCTCATGACTTCACAGGGAGACCCCGTACCACAGCCAGGGTGATCTCTGCTGAGCCGGGCCCCACCAGCCCCAGTCCTGCCCCCTCTGATGTGGTGGCATAAAAGGACCCTTCTCTCCCTGGGGATGCCAGGAAAAGCCATGAGCTGAGCAAATAAATATCCCCCAAGTGACTTCACCTCTCCACAACCATCAGTGGGATCACCAGCACTGGGATCACTGTACAGGCTTTGAGCTTGGAGTGGAGCATTTTCATAAATCTAGTTAAAAAACAATGTGGGCACTGCAGAGGCTTTGTTTGTGGGGGCTCAAGAACTACTTTTCCTTTGGTACAGAGCTATTTTGTTGGATTAAAGGAACATAAGCATAGGGAGACAGGAGCCTGGGGTTGGATCATGGTGTTTTAGGGTCCCGGAGAATGAGCTGGGCTGGCCTGTGGGGGGGATTTGGGGGCTCTGCTCACAGAAGCCCCCATAGCAGCAGCACCCCGAGTACAGGATCCTTCCTGGGTCAGGCTAATCAGCCCCAGAGTGAGGACAATCCCCACAGGCACTGCTTGATGTCCCTGCATTGAAATCATCCCACCGAGTCTCACCTGGGTGGGGAGGATGCCGTGCTTGATCCCAGTGTTGTGCGTCCCCGTCCCAATCACACCGGCTGCTGCCACCTCGGAAACGGCTCCCAGACTGCGGGGCAGACAAAGGGGTGAGGACCTGAGCCTCCTCCTTTCATCCAGCCTGGCCTTGGGCACTGCCATTGTTGGGGCACCCCCAGCTCATCAGGGCAGCTTGCGCCAGGGAAGGATTTCCTCCTAATGCCTCACCTAAACCTGCTCTCTTTTAGCTTAAAGCCATCACCCTTTTTAGGGAGCAGCGTTTTCCTTCATGATATAGAACACACCAGGCAGGTGGGGATGAAGGCTGCCCTCATCCTGCTCTGAGACAGGACCAGCTCCTCCATCGTGGGGGTTTTGCATTCTGCAGAACCCCAGCAGAAACCATATCCCAAACCAAAAGGCCCAGTTCTGCTGTAAAAGCCCTCCAAGCACCCCGGATTTGCTAAGTCCCAGCACTTGACCCGGGACAAGGACAGACACCCAGGGACAGCCCCGCATGCGTGTCCCACTCACTTGGCCAGGGCCAGCCCATGCTTGCTCAGCTCGATGTTCAGATCCGAGAGGAAGATCCCTCCTTCCACCGTCACCTGCTGCCTCTCCTTGTCCACCTGCAAGGGACGGGCAGAAGAGGAGCACCCCATGGCACGCTGCTCCTTCCGAGGTGGCTACGACAGGAGAGCCTCGTTCCACGTGGACTGGGCTCCATCCTGAGCTGCTGCCCCTTCTCAAACTGGGAAGCCATCTTCGCTTCCTTGCAGTTTTATAGCTGCTCCATACGCTTCCCATGCACAAGGAATGCTTTTTTGTGGGGGAAATGCCCATTTTTCCAGTTTCGTGCCAGCATTTTCAGGGGCTGGTTTAGGAAAACTCCCATCTCATCCCCTGCCCCAGGTATGGCAGTACTGGTGCCCAGCCCTCAGTGGCCACCCCAGAAATGTGCCACCACGGCTCAGGACCACCTAACCAAAAGCAGGTCTCACCTTGAGGATCCTGTTCATCTTCCCCATCTGGATCATGAAGTCGTCGGTGCAGGCGATGTCGGAAGGCGAGTGGCCGCCCCCCACCACCTTCACCCTCTTGCCCCGCTGCCGGGCCATCTCCAGGATCTGCGGAGGCCACAGGGAGAAGGGCAGAGGCTCTGACCTCCACTCTCACCTCCGACACCACATTTGCATTCATAATTTACCCATTGGGGTTGAAGAATTTGCCCCCGGTGCCCAGACCCCTCCTGACACAGCCCTCGGGACCACCCCAAAATGGTGATACCCACCCCAGCACCCTGGGGGGCTGCAGTTTTTCCCTCCCATGGTTTCTCGAGGTGCCTCTCCCTTACCTCCCGGACCTCCTCCACCGAGGTGGGCTGGAAGTAGAGCTCTGGGCAGGAACCATACGTCTTGGCCCAATTCTGGAACCTGACTCCTCCTTGGCCATGAACCTAGGCCAAAACCAAGAGGTGAAGCAAGAGGAGAGCAAACCCCCCAAGTGCTCTTCACACAGCCCCCCTTCTCCAACAAAGCCCCAATCCTGGAGCAATGTTCCCAAAGGCCTAGCCCTTTGGGGGTTCAGAGGCTCACCCCAAACCCTTGGAACCCCAATGGCGATGTGAACAGGCCATCTGGGCCTGCTGCAGGTGGCCAGGCCCATGCTGGGGACATATATATGGACATAAATACGTATGGAGTCCTGCCCTCCATGTTTTCATGGCCTCTTCTCCTCTGCTCTCTTCCCAGACCCAATCTTAACACCCCAGGCACCTCTCATGGGCCATGGCTGGGGGACAGCTTCCCCCTGCCCATGGCCAGCCTGGATGGGGCTTGGGCAAGGAAGAAGCCAACATGGGGCCAGGAACCGAGCCCCAGAGGAGATGGTGAAGAAATTCATTACGATGAGAGTGGTGAGGCCATGGAACAGGTCACCCCAAGAAGCTGTGGGTGCCCCAGCCCTGGCAGTGCCCAAGGCTGGGCTGGATGGGGCTGGGGGCAGCCTGGGCTGGGGGGAGATGTCCCTGCCATGGAAGGGGGCTGCAATTAGGTGATTTTTAACGTCCCTTCCAACCCAAACCACTCCAGGATTCAATGATTCCATGCTCCATGCTGCCCCGCCAGACATGTCCCACATCAGCACCCTCACCATCCCCTGCTGCCTCCTTCCTCCCATCCCCTCCTCTCCCACCCCCCTCATCTCATTGTCCTTCTCCCCCTCTCTCAGCTCCTGTGCAAAGACCCCAAATCTGGCCGAACTGCTCAAGGAAGCAGCAGGGGCTCTCCCAGGGGGGTCCCAGCCCCTGCCGCCCCAATGCCCCCTCTCGATCTCCCAGTCCCCCCCCCCCCCCAGGCTTTGCAGACCTCCCAAGGGGAGATCGGAGCCCTCGGGGCTGGGGCTGCCTGAGTTCAGAGGCAGGGGGAAGAGGCAGGCTGCTTTAATCTACAAAACGTGTGAAAAAAAAAAAAAAAAAAAAAAAAAAAAAAGCAAAAGAACAAAATCGAGGAAAGCAGGTGGTCAGTAAAATCAGAAATCTGTGGGTTAGAAAAAAAAAAATAAAAATAAAAAATAAAAATAAAAAAAAGAAAAGGAAAAAAAAAAAGAACAGAAAAAAAAAATAGAAAAATCAGAAATCTGTGGGTTAGAAAAAACAATTAGAATAAACATTCCTGCTCAGCAGACGGAGCCTGACCTTATTTCGTAGGAATCTGCTGCCTTCCCTCCCCCCTTCTCCTGATAAACCTTTCTCGTTTCTCATCCCATCATTTAATTTGCTATTAAATTCCCATGGAAGGTCACAATAAATAAAGCCCTGCCTGCCCGCACCTCCCTCCCCACCCCAAGCGATAGAAAATCCATCCCCCCGGCTGGGTGGGCTCCCCCTTACCATGCTGCTGGCCTCCTGGAGCTGCTGATGGAGCAAGAGGGACGTGGGGGTGATGTGGGGCAGAGATGTGGGGCGACGATGCTGGATGATGAGGGGCGATGCGAGGCGACGATGCGGGGCGATGCAAGGAGGTGATGCAGGGCGATGGGACGCAGCAATGTGGGGTGATGTGGGGTGATGTGGGGCTGCTCCTGCTGCCTGGGTTGGAGAGCGGCTGCTCCTCAGGCCTGGGGTCAATGAGTAACAGCCCTGCCCCGAGCTCTGCAGGGGGAGGAGAGGGGCTGCGCCCTTCGCCCCAGGCAGGTGGGGGGAGAAGGGCTCGTCCTACAGGGATGCTGCGAACCCTGGGGCTCTGGGAGGAGACTCGTCCACTTGAAGGCACAGCAGCTGAAAGGGGCCATAGGGAAAAGCCCTGCCACTGCTGGGGGCTGCATGACCCCCGGCTGCGTGTGCACAAGTGGCCAGGTTTGGCCTCTGAGCATTGCCTCCCCATGTGCACTGGGGTTCTTCCACCTCGCACGCTCATCGGGTACCCAAAATTTGCTCCCCACGAGCAGAGGGGGGGGCAGGATGCAGCCAGGAGCAGGGCCCCTTTCATCTGAAGGACGGATGGGATGAGGAGCGGCGCTTGCACGAGCTCAGCAGCGCGCCGAGGCTGCGCTTTGGTGATAAGAAAGCCGTCCCCGGCCCCTCATTAAGGGAGGATGATAACGAGTCACCCCAGCCGCTGGCACCCACAGCAAGGTGACCCATGGGGGGCTCGGGCAGGGAGCTGTGTCTGCAGGACGCGCTGGGACACCCATCCCTTCCCGCACACAATTATCCACCAGGAGAAAATTGCTTCTTAATTACAGAGCAGGAGCCTGCAACGGACCCCACACCCCCTCTATCAGAGCTCTCCACCGGTCCCCACGTCTCCCTTCAAAGCTCCTTGGCCTGCTGACCACCCCGAGCCCCTGCCACTGTTCTTCTGCCCGCATCAGAGCAAATTAATGAGTAATTTGCCAACACATCTTCCTGCCCAGATCGGCACCGAGCGTGGGGCAGCCGATTGGGGTCAGACCCCTCCACGCCAGCCCAGCTAACAGCTCCGGGGCCAAGTGCTGCACCAGCAGGCGCAAAGGTCAGCAGAGCCTCCAAAAACAGCCCGAGGGATTGTTAATTAACTTTGCAGGTGGTGGGATGCACACGGGGATGGGGGGGCACAGGGGCTGGGACAAGGCTCCCCCCGCCTGGGTCTCTGCACACTCTTGGCACCCAGGGGGGTGGCCCAGCTTGGCCTCTTTCAGCTGAGCAGCAGGGAAACATTTGATTAAAGTAATTAATTAATTAAAAAAAAAAAAAAATGGGAGGGGGTTCGGGTCTGTTGCATTTTGCCAGGTGGTGAAAAAAAATTGTGATTTTTTTTTTTTTCTGAGTGCATTTGTGAATCAGGGAAGGTTTGGGTGGGATGGGAGGTGCCCAGGCATGCCGCGTCTCCCTCCTGGAGGAATTGCTGCAGAGCTTGGCTTGGGTGCTCCTGCAGACCCCGGGGCAATCCAGGGCAGGACAAGATTCAATCCCCAAGGTTTATCTCCTCCTCTGCCCCGGGGCCGGGCAGTGCCTGCAGACAGGAGCCGCTGCGGCGCCTCTGCAGCTGCTGGCACAGCCCTGGGGTACAGCTCTGGGCCGCTCTCCAGAAGCTTGTTTTCAGGAAACCTGCAAGAATTTCCAACCTTCGCAGCTATTCTCACTGTCACATCTCACTCCCCAGCTGCAACGTGTTCCCAAATTGCAACGTGTTCCCAAACTGCAACGCGTTCCCAAATCACAGAGAAGCAGAAAATCATTTAGGTTGCACCACGGTCCCAAATTGCAATACGTTCCCAAATTGCACCACGCTCCCACACTGCAACGTGTTCCCCAATTGCACCACGCTCCCGAATTGCTCCTGGGGGCAGTGGGCTTTGCCCAAACTGGTGGCTCATGGCCTGAGCCCTCAGCCCCCCGCAGCTCCCAGGGCCAGCTGCCGAGTGTCTGGGAGGCGAGAGCGATTCGAGCACTGTCAGCGATCGGCTGCTTTTCTTTTTTCCCTCCTTGCTTCCCCATTTAAAAATAAAAGACGAAATTGAATTACAGGCAGCTTTTATTCTTTACTTCTCGCCGCCTCTAAGGGCTTTTTCCTCTTTCTCCTGTTAATTGCTTTCTTCATGCTGTGTCGATGGGAGGAGACCCCTGGACTGGTGTCACCTGCAGGGGGGAAGCTGGGTTTTGGGGCTGCGACCCCACACACACCAGGACCCCTCTGTGCCCCCTTGCTGCCAGCCCCCAGCTACCCCACAACATTCGGGGAGAAGCCGATTAAAGGCAGAGGGAAAAAAAAGGATTAAAACCCATTTGCAGGGAACGAGGGGAGCCAGCCCCAAATGTGGTTTGTGAAGCAGAGGCCGCGTGGTTTGAGCTCCAGCCGAGCGAAGACGTGCAGGACCCGGCGGGCCCTTCGCACTTTGCCCAGCACCAGCACCCGCTCGAGGGGCAAAACCCCGCTGGGAGACGGAGCCAGCCCCACAGGGTTACCCGAGCTTCCCCCAGGAATGCAGCCCCAGGGTTGTAATTTAACAATAATTTAACGGTGAGCCACCAAGCTTGGCACGGGAGGGGCAAGAGCTGCTGGGGAGGGCGATTGCAGCCCCGTGTCGTCGTCCCCCAGCCCCAGCTGTGTGTCCCTGGGGACCAAAAAAAAATCCTGGCGGGGGCTAAATAGTGGGAATCGCAGCTTTTATTCCCATGCACGGGGGCAAATCTGGCACGAGGCTGAGGGGCAGGTGGCGAGGTGCAAGTCCGGGTGGGGGTGTCGTGAAACCACCACCCCAGTGGCGCACAAATACCTCCCCGCCTGGATTTATTCTTTGCCAAGGCCAAACCGCTGAGTCTCCGCTCTCCCAGGGCCACGTAATGATTTTTCTTCTCGATCCTAATATACTTTTTTTTTTTTTTTCGGTTGTTGAAGGTGAGCGTTTGGATTTATGGCGCAGGAACTGCAAAGATTTTTCCTTTCTGCAGCCGGCCTTTTGTGAGCTGCCCCTCGTGCAAGGCGATTTCTTTCAAGCCTCTGCTCCTTGAATCAAGGACTTGAACCCCCGCCCCCCCCGGCTTCTCCCTCACATTTTCTCCTTTCTTGATGCTTCGCTGACCCCCTGAGGATCCGGACATTGGCCGTGGGGCATTACAAGGACGTGGCTGGTTCGACACCTCCATCCATGCAGCCAGCGCTCACCAAAACGTCGTGGAAAGACGCCCCGGAGCCTTTCTGGGGGTGTTTGCATGGCTCTGGCCGGGGTCCCCTGGGCTTGTGGCCACCCAGCCCCACGTCTGCTTCGGGTCTGCAGGCGGTGGGGTGCCTCCATCCTGGGGGGTTCACTTTGGGCTAACCCCATCCACCCGTCTGCAAAGCATCAGAGCTTGCCATGGGTGAGTGCACCCAGGGGTCCCAAAGATGCCCGCACCCACGGGGCTGAAGGAGGGGGTCCAGGCTGCAGCAGGGGGGGATCAGGGTGAAGGGGCTGCTGGAGAGATGCTTTGCTTTGGATTTTGGGGGTTTTATATGGTGTGCAATGAGGGAAGGGGGCTCGGGAGGTTCCTGCAGGTCCTCGCTCTGGAATGGGTCCCCAGGGGGCTGCGGGACCTGGGCGCGATGTGCTTGCAGCTCCAGAGACCCCTGATGGGTGCAAAAAAGCCCTGGGCTGGGGCTGTGGGGGGCTCCCTCTGCCACCCGGGCTGCGTTCGGCTCTCCTGCAAACGCTTCCGACAAAACAAATGACAAACCCAGACCCGGTGCCAGCTGTGGGGCCCGCTTGGCAGCGCAGGCTCTGGCTGCTGCTCCCGGCTTTTCTATTCCAGCAGCAGGCTCCAAAGCAGCTCAGGAAGCCGCTGCCGAGGCTTGGAAGGGAGATGCTCTGGGGTTAGCAGACAGGCAAACCGCAAATCCTGCACTGGAAATAGCTGAGGGCCGGGGAGAGGTTCCTGGGGGGAAATACCGAGCGTGTTTGCCCGGTCCTTACGCCGCCCTGGCTGTCTGCTCACAACTTCTGCTGGGGCCGGAGCAAGGGTTGGAAGCTCAGGCAAACGGCACAGCAGGCACGAGGCGAGCCCTGGCACCTCGGGGGAACGACGGGGATGCTGCAGCACCAACCCGCCCCGAGGACCAGGCGGATAAGAAGCAGGGGCTGAACCCTCTTACGAGACATCAGAGAAGCCCCGGGGGTGCCCCAATCCTTCGGGATGGCCCCAGAGGGGTTTGTAGGGAAGGGCACAGCCCATCAGAGGGCTCGGCCCAGTGTTGGGGGACACGGTGAGAGCCCGCGGGCACCGCTCAGGTCACCTCGTGCTTTATTTCTCCAGGGGTTACAGGGTGGGGGGGGGGGGGGCGATTTCTGCAGCAGCATTAATTAACATCAGTGCATCCAAACCTCTTGACGAACACCGGGGACCCTCCGAGCACACCCCCAGAGCACGTGCAGCCCCCCGGAACGGGGTCGGGGCGACGTAGGGCAAAGCACAGCGGGAGCAAAGGCTTTGGGGTGGGGGTCTGCCCCCGAACCCGCTCACAGCCGGGACACCCTGGGCACGGCCCCGTCGGGGGGGAGCCCCTCCAGCCACTCCACCAGGATCTTGTTCAGCGCCGCCGGCCTGGCAGGAGGGCACAAAACGGGGTTGGAGGTGGCCACTGGTGGCACTGGGGGGTGCCCAGCCCCGGGGGGGGGGGGTCCCAACCCGGTACCTCTCCATCTGCGTCCAGTGGCCGCACTCCTCGAGGTGTCCCCGGCGCAGCTGCGGCACCTTGCAGGGGGGCAGCGAGGGGTCGTGACGTGCTGCCCCCCAGCCTGGCAGCGGGAATCAATCCCCCCCCACACACACCTCCAGCTCCCTCTGGAATGGAGATGCCGCCCTCTCCCCGCTTGACCCCTTCCTTGTCCCACCGCCGGACCAAACCCAGGGGTCCCAGCAGGGTTTTCAGCCCCCGGGGGTTTTTCCCCCCCGTTTTAAGGTGCAGGATGGGACCCCGCACGCACCCACTCCTCCATGCCCTTGCTCATGCTGGGGTGCAGCACCACGTCCTTCCCCGCCGTCACCATCAGCGCGGGCATCAGGATCTGGGGGGGGGGGAGACACACACGGGTGGGCGAGGGGACGGCGGTGGTCCCGCTGCCTTTCCCCCTCCCCGAGCTCCTTGGGAGGGAGCAGGACCCGTCCCCACCTTCCTGTCCTTGGCGGCGAGCGCCCAGCGCCAGTTGGGCCGCATGTTCCGGTACCAGTTCAGCGGACCCCTGGGGACGAGGAGGGGACGGGGTGGAGGTGCTGGGGTTCGCCCGCACCGTTCCCACTGCCCCCTACACCAAAACCCCGCGGCGCTGTCCCCACCCAACCTCATCTCGTTACAACCCAGGGAGCTCGGGGGGCTTTGGGACCCCCAGCACCCATTCCCTCCTGCCCCTCTCCCAGCTCCTACCTGAAGCCGGACTGCTGGAAGCGCTGGATGTAGTACTGCAGCTCGGGGCCGCGCAGGATCAGGCTCTCCGGAGGGTTTTCGGGGAAGCCCACCAGCAGCCCCCCTGCGCCACAAAGCACCGGGATGGATGCGACCACCCGTGGGGCCGCGTCCGTCCCCCCATGGCTCAGCCCCTACCTCGCTCCTGGATGCCGAGGAAGCTGGGCGCGGAGGGCAGGCGGTCCTGGGGGGAGAGAGCTCATAACCCTTCTTGCTCCTTTTTTTCTTCCTTTTTCATCCTTTTTTCTTTTTTTCCCATTTTTTTTTAAATTTTTTGCCAAGCACCAGGACCACCGGGGGGGGGGGCACGGATTGTCCTCTCCTCGACGCGTCCTGTCCTCCGCACGCCCCCCGGGGCACTGCTATTTTGAATGTTTTATGCCCTGAGATGAAGTTCCAGGGATGGACAGGAGCGGCAACGGCACCAGGGGGAGGAAGGCCAGCGCCTCCCTGCACTGCTCACAAGGACGCGTTCACTCTGGTCCCTACTGATGGCTGTCCGGATGCAGACTTTGCTGCAGACGGGCAGAATGCCGGCCTCGGTTGGGTCCCCGAGGGCAGTGCCAAGCCACCCCCTGCTCCCAGCAGAGCCCCCCCAAGCCCCCCACTCCTACCTCCCGGCGGATGGAGCGGATCAGCGCCTTCAGCGTGCGCCCCACGTCCTTCTCCAGCTCTGCCTCCGCGACGCCCTGCGGGGGGAACCGAGCCCGGCGCGGTGCTTGGGGAGCACAGCACGGGGACAGGGGGGCTTTTTTGGGGGGCCAAAACTGACATACAGCATGGGGCAGTGGGGGGACAGCGAGAGCCCCTCGGGGCAGCAGCTCGGCCATGGGGCAGGCGATGGCCACGCGAGCTGGGGAGCCCAGCACGGGCATCTCACCGGCTCCTGGAAGTAGAACTGGTAGTCGAACGTGGGGATGCTTTTCATCTTCTCCACTATGTCCACGCTGGGGTCCGCCGGCCGGTACGGGGTGTTGAGCGAGGCCACAGCCCTGCGGGGAGAAAAAGTCACCACGGGGAGCAAAAAGAGCCCCGGTGCGGGGGGTCGGGGGGCTCAGCAGCGCTGTCCCGTCCCCCCCAGGGTGACGCACGGTGGGGCAGCACGGCGCCGACCCACCTCACTCTTTCGGGGTAGAAGAGGGCCATGTGCCACACCACCGCGCCGCCCCAGTCGTGGCCGATGAACACGGCCTGCGGGATGCCCTGCGGGATGGGGACGCGGAGGGGAACCATGAGAAGGTCCCCGTGGTGAGCATCCCGGTGAAAATCTCTCCCCCCAAAAAAAAAACAAAGCAGCAGACAGCGCCCCGAGCACAGAGGAAGCTGTCACTTCCATGGGATGGATGCTATCTGCCACCACCTCCATGGGATGCCACGTGGCACCTCCATGGGATGCCACCTGCCACCACCATCATGGGATGCCACGTGGCACCTCCATGGGGTGCTACCTGCTACCACCACCACCACAGGATGCTACCTGTCACCTCCATGGGGTGCTACCTGCCACCACCACCATGGGATGCCACCTGCCACCACCACAGGATGCCATGTGGCATCTCCATGGGGTGCTACCTGCCACCTCCATGGGGTGTTACGTGCCACCTCCATGGGATGGATGCTACCTGCCACCTCCACGGGATGCCACCTGCCACCTCCATGGGATGGATGCTACCTGTCACTACTACCATGGGATGCTATCTGCCACCTCCACGGGATGCCACCACCACCACTACCACAGAGTGCTATCTGCCACCACCACCACAGGATGCCATGTGGCACCTCCATGGGACCCTACCTGCCACCTCCATGGGGTGCTACCTGCCACCAACACCACCACGGGATGCTACTTGTCACCTCCATGGGGTGCTACCTGCCACCACCACCATGGGATGCCACCTGCCACCACCACATGATGCTACCTTCCATCTCCACGGGATGGATGCTGCCTGCCACCACCACCTTTCCCAGCCACTTATCCCCCAGGAACACCCATGCCTGTCCCACCACCCCCCGCCACCACAGATCTGGGGACACGAATTGCCCGAATTGCCTTTCGGGCACCCTCCACTGCCAGCGGGATGGGGACGAAACGGGGCAGGGCTGGCTGGAAGGGGCTGGGGGGCGATGGGGCCGGGAGGGGACCAGCAGCACCCCAAAGGGGTGGCCTCATCCTGCCCGGATCGGGCACAGCACCGCGCTTCCCCCTCTCCTCCCTCCTCACCGACCCCCGCGGGCGCCTCCGAACAAACCCAATTAAAACGCCGGCTCGCCGCGGCGCAGCAGACAGCTCGTAATTAGCTGATGGGTAGAAATGTAATTAAAATTCCCTTCCAGCTGCAAGAGCTCCCCGAGGATGCTGGGGGGGGGGGGGCGGTGAGGCCATGCCATGGGGGGTGCTGAGCTGCTGGGGGTGCCGGTGACCCCAAAATTACAGCCTTGGCTCCACCGCGCTCACAAAAAGCCCCCCAAAACCTCAAATTTTGGGGCCAGCGAAGCTGAACGTGAACGAGGAGCCTTGGCAAAGGAGCTCACAGCGTTTTGGATTTTGGCTGTATTTTTTTTCCCCTGTTCCTTGATTTTTCCTTTTAGGACAGTTTAGGTCAGAAGGGGAGCAGGGAGGCGTCGGGGCGACGCTCCCGTGGTGGGCGCCCACCTCCCCGTCCTCGGCTGGAGGTCCTGGAGGAGGCAACGTGGGGCTGGAGCTAAGCAGAACCTCCACGAGGGTACCCCGGAGCGGTTCCCCTATGGGTTTGGTGTGAGCATCCCCCTGAGAATCCCACCCATGGGGAGCAGGAGGGCAGGAAGACCCCCGTCCCCACGGGCACAGGGGGAGGCGCGAGCCGCAGGGCTCCTCACCAGTTTGTCCAGGAAAATCGCCAGGTCCTGCGGGAAGGAAGGGAGAGAAGGTCGGATGGAGAAGGGACCGAGCCCCAAAAACGCCCCACAGGCAGGGGCCAAGCCCAGGTGTGGGGGCTCCAACCACAGCCCCCCCGGATTCGCCACACCTTGCAGATCTGCTCCTGGGAATACTCTTCTATATCTGCAGGAAAGACAAAATTCCCCTTGTGGCAGCGCTCACAACAGCAGCAGCCCCCTTGCTTCCCTCTCCCCACACCGTTCCCAAGGCCAAGGAGCTTTGGGCAGCCCCCGGGGGGGCCCAGCACCACGCGGCGCCCACCCGGCGAAAAATGACCGCAAACGGTCAATGCTACAAGCACCGTGAGCTCCTGGCTCTGAGCCCTGTGACCCAGGGGCTGGAAAATCCCGGCTTCCCTGACATTCCCCCCTGCATCCCAACCCCGTAGCTGTGCCCGGGCAGGATGCGGCCAGCTCACCCAGCGGCGCCGTGGACTCTCCGTAGCCCTTCATCTCCAAAGCGATGACGCGGAAACCAGCGTCGGCCAAGGCGGGGATCTACGAAAGCGAGCAGGACACGGGCACCCCCACGAGCAGGCACGGGGATGGCAGGGCACGAAGCCGTGCCCGTGGGGGGGGGTCCCAGCACCCCGCATCTCCCCACCTGGTAGCGCCACGACAGCCAGACCTCGGGGAAGCCGTGACAGAGGCACACGGGGGGGCCCTGCCCCATCTCCACGAAGTGCAGCTGGACGCCGGGCTGTAGGGGATGGAGAGCCCTCAGCGGCCGTGCTCCGCCGGCACCCTCCACCCAGCACCAGCCTTTGGAGCCCCCACGGGTGCCCCTGCCCTCCCCATGGGTTTTTGGCACGCGGTGCCGAGGCGGCCGCCCCCCCCCCCCCCGTACCCGTATGGGGACGTATCCGTGGCTCACGTCGGCCGGGTCGCAGGCGGTCGGCAGCGGCTCGTCCTGCTGGAGAAGCTGCAGGGGGGAGAGGAGCACAGGACGGGCTCACGAGACGGAGAACGGGACCTCGAGCCCTGCACCGGCACCGCCACATCGCGCCCAGAGCCAGCCCGAGTCCCTCGGGGCAGCGATAAGGCGGCTGGTAGGAGGGCGAGAAGGGACGAGGGAGCACCACACCACATCCAGGGCATCCCCGATCCCGGAGCAGGCTGATTCAACCTGCTCTGAAGAACCCGAGGCTGCCGGCTCTGCAGAAGCAGGGGGGGATCAGGATGTCCCCAGGGGACGGCAGGGAAGCAAGGCGCCCACCACCGCTACGTGCCTGCACGCCCGAGAGCTCCTGCAGCTCCTTGAGGACGCTTTCGGTGTCCCTGACGAGGATGGTGGCCATGCCCATCTCCCGGGCCGGCTTCAAGTTCTCCCCAGTGTCATCCAGGAGGATCACCTGGAGCAAAACCAGGGTGAGAGGCTGCCATGGGGGCACCCCTGGGTGCTCCTGTCCCCCCCCTGCCCAACACGGTGCCCAGCCCCACGTCCCCGGGCTCGGGGAGCTCTCCAAGGAGCACAGCTCCCTCACCCAAGGCATCGATCGAGGGCTTTGGGTGACAAGCGTGTCCCTCACACCCCGTGCTCAGACACCGGCCAGGATCGGTGCCCTTACATCCTCCGGCTTGGCCTGCAGCACCTCCAGGGCGTGGGCGTAGAGCCGGGGGTCCGGCTTGTGCAGCCCGGCGCGGCACGACTCGATCACCACGTCGAAGTGCCTGCGCAGCGCGCCCAGCAGCGTGGCCGTGAAGAGCCGCCCCGCGCTGTCGTCCACCCAGTTGTTGGTGAAGATGCCGGTCTTAAACCCTAGGGAAAGGCAGGATTTGCTTAAACACCCTTTTTTCCCCCTCCAGCATTTCACGTCACCTCCGCTCCCCAGCGAAATCAGGAGATTTTTCAGGCGTCACAGCCTAAAATCTGCTTTCAAGGCTCTGCCGGCACGACAGACAGCTTGGTAATAAACTGAGAGCACCCTAATGCCCTCCAGGAGCACCAAAACCCCTCTGGATCCACCCCAAGGGGCTGCCCTCCCTGTCCCCAAGGCTTACGGGGCCAGCAGGGACCCCACGCGCCCGCAGCGCCCTGCGGCACCGCTGCTGGGGGCACGGCAGGATGAGGCCCCACCGGCTTCGGGGAAAAACCAGCGTGACCCCAGATCTGCTGTGAGGGAAAACTGAGGCACTGATGATGGTGGCTGGGCTTTTTCCAGATGTGCACGGCCAGAATTCGGCCAGCCCAACGCGGGACCCCCCGCCGCGGGCACGTCGCAGCCCGGGGGTGCGCGGGTTTCTATGGAGATCTGGGGGTCCCGGGTGGGAACGGTGCCCCAGGACCACCCGGGGACCCCCATACCCACGAGATCTGCTGGGAAAGGGGAAGCTGCCCCCTCTCCGGCACCCACCGTTCCTCCGCAGCATGCCGGCGGCCCGCAGGAGGGGGGCATTGACGGCCCCTTTGGTGGCCATCTCCTCGAAAACCCGGGCGATGGAGAAGGTGGGCGGCAGCGCGACGCCCGCGGCCGAGGCGCGCTGCTTGCAGCCTTCCTCCACCTCCGAGAAGAGCTGGAAAAAAAAAAACACGCCCAGATATTCCAGAAGCAGGCCAGGAGCATCCCCCCTTGGGCTCCCCCCTCCCCAGCTCACCTGGGACAGGGTGATCTGCCCCCGCATCACCTTGGCATGGGGGCTGTCAGGGCCGCCAGCAAGCAGAACATCCCGCAAGAAATTGCTGCAAAAAGAAGGAGAGGTTGGCCGGGGTGCTGCCGTAGGGACCCCAAAACCAGGGGGAGGGAAAGACCCCAAAGCTTGGGGCGGTCAGGGGGTGCCGTAGCCCCCCAAAACCATGGGGAGGGAAAGACCCCAAAGCTTTCGGGGTGAGCACAATTTGGGGAGGCTGCAAGGAGCGGAGCTGGGCTCGGGGCTGTCTCTTCCATCTCCTGGTCGGGCGCATCACCTCGTTTCCGGAGCTGCCCATTCATTTCGGATGGCAGCTCAATTACCTCGCCCCGGGTACGCAAAGGGGCTGATTTGCCAGGGAAATAAAAAAAATGCCCAGAGCGAGGCATTTTTGTAAGCTGGAGCTCAGGGAAATTAATTTGCCCTATCAGATCACCAAAGGCCTTCGGGGGAAGGCAATAAAACAAGAGGCTGGCTCCGGGACAGAGCTCTCGATGGGAGCGCAGCGCATTTTAGAGTAAAGCGGCGCTGTTCGTGCCAGCGAGATCGGTGTCACCTTTTTTTATTTAATAAGGTGAAGGAAATAAACATCTCATCGCCTGATAACGGAGGAATTTATGGCTCCTTCTGCCCCACGGTTGGGTTTCCCAACGCCTTGCTTCACCCCGGCCACGTTGTAAATGGGCTAAAGAGCAGCAGGGGAGAGGGCTCGGCTGGTGGCCCCGCAGCCCCGTGGCACCTCGACAGGGCTCCGTGCCCCACAAAAAGCACGGAAAGCCCCGTGCCCACAAGCCGTGGGGTGATGCCAGCAGGCTGAGCCTGTTGGGGGCACGCTCGTGGGGTTTTCGGTCCCCCAGCACCCCGGGGAATAAGGCAGGGGGTCCCTCGGGGCTCTGTGTGGAGCCCGGGCGCTGATTTTGGGGGGAAAAGGTGGCTGCAAAGCCGGTGCCGTGCGGCAGGATGGGGTTAATTAGCCAATTTCAGCGGCTTGGGCTGCATCCAGCAGCGCGTTGGGGAGCGGTGCCAGGGGTGAAAGGGTGCTGCGGGATGGGGGGTGGCGAAACGGAGCTGGGTGGGGGTGCCCAGCTGCGTGGGGTGCTGGCGCACGGGGATGTGGCGGGGATCCGAGGGGCTCCGAGGCGTGAGCACCCCGGTTGGGGTTTTGGGGCTCAGCTGCCTCCTCCTGAGGTTCCAAAGGAGTCACCCAGCTTGCCTCACCGCCTGGCGGGCTGCCCCATCCTGCCCTGTCCTGCCCCGTCCTGCCCTGTCTTGTCCTGTCGCATCTTGTCCCATCTTGTCCCGTCTCGTCCCGTCCCACTCTGTCCCTCCAGTCCCATCCCTTCCCTCCTGTCCTATCTCATTCTGTCCTGTCCTGCCCCGTCCCATCCCAGTCCCAATCCCAATCTCATACCCATCCCATTCCATTCCCATCCCAATCCCATCCCCATCCCAGTTCCAATCCCATCCCCATCCCATTCCCATCCCCAATCCCAGTCCCAGTCCCAATCCCAGTCCCCATCCTGATCCTAATCCCAATCCCAGTCCCAATCCCGTCCCAATCCCCATCCCCATCCCATTCCCCATCCCATTCCCAATCCCATCCCATCCCCATCCCAATCCCAGTCCCATCCCATTCCCCATCCCATCCCAATCCCCATCCCAATCCCATCCCCTCGACGACCCCACTACACCCAAACCATCGCGGGCGGCGGCGGCACACACAAAATCTCCGCCTCGTCTCCACGTTTCTCGTGCCGAGCGGCGACCCGCCGCGGAGCGGTCGGGCAGAAACGACAACGCGGGGCCGGGCGCCGCCGTTCCGGGCCGTGCCGAACCGGGCCAGGCCGAGCCGTACCTGGGCAGGGCGCAGTCCCCCTCGCAGGAGCCCAGGTGGTGCTGCAGGCCGGGCCCGAACAGCACGCCGCCCAGGTCGAACAGCACCGCCCGCCGCGACATGGTGACCGCCGTCTGCGCCGGGACTCGAACCCGCGACCCCTTGACCTGGTTGACCAGGCCTCGTCCCTCGCCACGCCCACCAACCAATCGCCACGCTCCGTGCCCCGCACCTCGCCCTCTGACCACGCCCCCGCCCTCTGACCGCGCCCCTGGCTCTCTGACCACGCCCCCCCCCGCCCACGGCCCCGCGCTGGGTCCTAGCGCCGCCGCCTCTCGCCCTCTCCGGAGGTGGATTCTCTGAGGTCTCGTATGAGGCTGAGCTGGGGGGCTCCGTGCCACCGCTCGGCCGGACCTCGGCCACGCAGAGCTCTGCGTGGCCGCATGGGGTTCAGAGGGAAAAGGGGCAGGGGTGCACAGGCAGAAAGACTGCCCCGTGCTGCAGTCTCACACAAATGTACACACATGCATGCACACATGCACACACATGTGCACATGCATCTACATACATAAACATGCACATACACACGTGCACGTACACATGCACACACATGCCTGCACACATGCGTGCACACCTGCATGCACACCTACCTGTACACACACACACTTACACGCGTGTGCACGTCACAGACCTTCACATATGTACACACACACACACAAACACAGGCACGCATGCATTTGCACGAGCATGCACAACAACATACATGAAAGGCAGACGTACACGTGCACAAACATGCATGTATGCACACACATGTGCATGGCCCACGTGTAACAAACATGCCGAGCATGGGTGCACGCAGCCAGGCACATGTGAGTGTGCACAGGATGCGTGTGCACTGCTGAGGACGTGTGTGCACACTGAGCTCATGTCTGTACTGCCAAACATGTGTGTGCACATAGAGCACATGTGTGCATGGTTCAGCACGTGTATGCACACTGAGCGCATGTGTGCATGGCTGAGCACGTGTGTGCACACTCAACAAATGTTTGCACATGGAGCACATGTGTGCACACTGAGCACGTGTGCATTGCTGCATTGCTGGGCACGTGTGTGAACAAACACGCATGCTGAGCACGTGTGTGCACATGGAGCATGTGTGTGCACACTGTGCACATGTGTGCATTGCCGGGCACACCTGTGGACGCCGACCATGTGTGTGCACAAACATGCATGCTGAGCACACGTGTGCACCACCACGCAGACATATGCACACCAAGCAGGTGTGTGCACGCCCAGCACACGCCTGCACATGCATGCACACGCGTGTGGGGCTGACCCCACCGCGGCCAACCCCCCGGCCTGTCTCCCAGCATCCCACCCTGGGTGGTGCAAGCAGCCTCGAAGCACGGCGTGCCCGGTGCCAAGCACAGCGTGCGTGTGCACGTGCGTGTGCGTGTGCAGCGTGGGCCGGCCCCCAGCCTCCGGAGACTCCGGCAGTGCCCGTGGTGGGACAGCCACCGAGCCCAGCGCGGCGGTGAGCGGGGCAGGGGCTGGGGGGGCTGCAGGGGGGGCAGCAGCCGCGGTGCGTCGTGGTGGGGGGAGCCCCTGCCTCAGTTTCCCCATCTGCGCGATGAGCGGTGAGGCTGCAGCTCCAAAGGGGGATGGAGGGATTGGGGGGGGGGGCATTGCATTTTTGCAAACAAAGCGCAGCACAGCCAGGGCATTCCCTGCTGGGATGGTTTTTGGGGAGGGGGGGCTGCTTTGGGCAGGGTCCAAGCCGCCACGAGCCGTGCTTTGAGCATCTGTGGGCACCCCGCGGCTGGGGAGCGGTGCTGCAAAAGGGGGGGGTCCGGGGCTGAGCGCCACCACTGCCACCCCCCTTTGGGACACCCGGAACCTCCTCGCCCTCGCCGGCAGCCTCTGGTCTCCACCCGGCGCCAGGGATTTCCAGCGGTTTCCAGCGGTTTCCAGCGGTGGTTTTGAAAGAGCCGCATTGTCTGCTTCCCCCCCACACCCCCCCCGCCGTGGCCCCCCGCTTCTCCGTGGAGACAGAAAAGGGGGGGGTCTGGGCGGCGAGCTGCCTCATCCCTGTGTGCCTCAGTTTCCCCCTGGCACCTCTGGGGAGAGTGGGGCTCAGCACCCCAACCCCCCGATCCCAGCAGCTGGGATAAACAAGGGGTCCTGGGGAATTCCGCAAACTGAAATCTGAGCGTCCCCGCTGGGTGCCAAAAGGGTCCCCGAGGGGGTCTGAGATGCAGCCCCCAGCCCCCTTTGCAGGGTGCTGAGCGCCCCCCCCTCCTCTCCCTGCAGGACACCATGGTCCCGCGGGGCCCCGCGTGGTGCCTGCTGCTGGGGCTCTGCGCCCTGCTCCCCCAGGGGACCCCAGAAGAGGATGCGGTGCCGGGGGTCCCCGAGCGCTGCGGCGTCACCTTCCACACCCCCAGCCCTTGCGACGCCCCCCGGCCACCCCCCTCGGCCTCCCGCCAGGAGCTGGAGCATCTCCAGAGCCTCCTGCAGCAGACCAGGGCCAGCCTGCAGGACGTGGAGGCGGCGGCGGCGCTGGAGGAGCACCGGCCCCGCTACCAGGACGTGATCGCCGAGGCGCTGCCCGCCATCCGCGGGGCCAACCAGGAGTTCCAGGAGAGCCTGGACAACGTCCGCAGGGAGCTGGAGGCGCACATGGCCGAGACTGAGCACCCGCAGGCGGTGGAGAAGAGGGAGAAGTGAGTGCCGGGGGGGGGGGGGGGCCGGCGAGGCAGGGGGGTGCTCCCCGGGAGGAGGTGGGCGCAGGAGGGAGCGGGACCCCCGGTGGTGCGGGTGGGATCCGGCCCCACGCTGCCCAAAATCAGCCTGGGGGGCTCCTCTCTGTGCCCCCAGTGTGATCCGTGGTGGGTGCACGGGGGAATTGGATGCTCAGCAAGCCTCTGCCTTGCACCCCTACCCTAAACCCAACGGGGCGGCCGGAGGTCCCCCTCGTGCCACATCCCGCTGTGGGTAGGATGTAAGGAGGTGGCTTGGCCCTTGCGCCACACAAACCCCAGGAGCACCCCTGCCCGTGCCTGGAAGCCCCCCTGGGGTACCCCTGAGCCCGCTGTCCCCCCTTCCCCAGGCTACGGAAGGACATCCGCGTGGTGGCCCACGTCCTGCGGCTCACCGCCCGCCTGGCCCGCGCCCTCGACGCCTCCTCGCGCCGCCTCCAGGACGAGCTCAACCAGCGCCTGCAGCGCTCGGCCGCCCGCGCCGCCGCCGGCTCCCAGCCCTAGGACGCGGGGCCGGGCTCTGCCCTTGCTCTCCGTATGGCCTTGCTTGCTGCTAGGACCCTCTTTACCCCCTCGGCTGGCTCGCTCCCACCGCTTTTGGGGCGTCCGGCTCCTCCACATGGCCCCGTGTTTGCGGAACAAGGGCTGGCACCGGGAGGGATGGGAGGATGCAGCCTGCTCCTAGCCCCAGCCCCAAGACTTTAACGCGTTTATCCCGCAGGATAAATCCTGCACAGAGATCCCCTCTGCTGCAGGCTCCTTCCCATCCGTCGCCTGCACAGCTCAGCACCCTCCCGGAGCGTGCTTTGTCCATGCAGCGTTTGCAGCTTGCCAGGCTCATGTTCCAGCAGCTGAGCACGTTCCCGGGGCTCCCCAGCATCCCCAAAGTGCCTTAAAAATGAACCCCAGCTCCTCCTGGATGCGTCCCCGCATGGGCAGAGCCACCACCAGCCCCCGTTAATCTGTCGCACAGCCCCAGCCCTTGGAGCACCTGCTCCAGGGTCCTGAGCTCCAAGACCCCCCAGCTGCTCGGAGCAGGAGGCTGGGGAGCTGCAGGGATGGGGATGGGGACGGGGTTGGGGACAAGGTGGCTGCGCGTGCGCCGGGCAGAGCCACGAACCACCCAGCAGTAAATCGAAGCTGGCAACCGGAGTGCACCGAGCCCACGGGGGTTTGGGCACCAGGAACAGAGCTGGAGGCAGAAAATCATGGTGAAAATCATGGTGAATTCAGGATCCAGGGGGTCTGCGGGCACGGCGTGTCCTGGCCATCCTGCCATGCCATCTGTGGGGTCCTGCTGTCCCCGTATGGCCCCGGGCACGAGGCAGGGACCCCCGGGGCAGCGGCACGACTTCAGGCGCTGCAGGCAGGGGAATAAAGGCATTGCGCTCTGCCAGGCGTCGGCGTGATCTCCGCGTCTGTTTTATCTCCGTCCTCTGCTGCCTGAGGACGGCCGTGGCGGCTCCAAAATGGCACAGAGAGGGCTCGCTGGCAGCTCTCTGCAGGCTGTTCCTCAGTTCCAAGTGGTGCCCAGCACCGTTTTTATCCGCACGTCCTGGTGTGGCTGCAGCGGGCACGGTCCCCTCGGCTGCCCCGTGCCCATGGGACACCCGGGGACAGACCCAGCCAGGGGGGCGCTTCCCCCAAGCCCCCTCGCTGCCCAACCAGAAGTCAGCTCCAGAAAACGGGGACCCCAGAAGAGTTGTCCTGCTCAGAAATTAATGTTGGTTGTCTTTTTTTCTCCTGAATCCCTCACCATGGCCTTACCAGATTCACCTTCCTGGACCCAGATCCATCTCCAAATCCAGGGAGACCTCCTCGGAGACCTCCTTGGAGACATCCTTGGAGACACCCTGGGCCGTCCCCGCAGCACCCCAGCTTTCCCCAGCTGATCCCTGCCCCTCTTTCTCATCCCTCCGTCCTCCTCCTCCAGCCCCAGCACCCACCCGAGCGCCCCCAGCACCACCACCCCTTTGCCTTGCTGGTGCTCGGCCCCCTGAGGACCCCAGGGACGGAGGCGCAGAAAATTCCTTGGGGGTGGGGAGCAGCAAATTCCGCCCCCCTATCCAAGCCTGGCTCTGCCTCCTGCTTTATCTCCCGAGGGAAAGGAAGCCGATGATTCCCCAGGTCCCCCAGGGCTGGAAATTGCAGCCCTGGGCTTGAGTCGCAGGAAGGCCGTGCGCTGCATTTCCTAGCAGGAAGGAAGGACGGAGGCTGCTCCGGGGGCATGCAGGGTGCCTTGGATTCGCCCTCTCACTTTTACCCCAGCCTTTGGCAGCGTTTCATGGGGCTGAGACACGGCACGGGGAGCTCCAGACGTGCACCCCGTTTTGCCCGAGGCAGGGGACGCCCGGAGCTGCCCTCCCCATGGGACAGCTTGGCCCCAAACCCCAGCCTCAGGGCTGGTGGGGGCTGTTTGCCCCCAGTACATCCCAGTACACCATCCCAGTACATCCCAGTACACCATCTCCCTGCACCATCCCAGTGCACCATCCCTGTTCACCATCCCAGTACATCCCAGTGCAATGCACCATCCCCATGCACCCTCCCAGTGCAACATCCCTGTCCACAGTCCCAGTGCACCATCCCAGTGCACCATCCCAGTACAGCCCAGTACATCCCAGTTCACCATCCCAGTGCACCATCCCACCATCCCAGTATGCCATCCCAGTACCTCCCAGTACATCCCAGTGCACCATCCCAGTACACCATCCCAGTACCTCCCAGTACACCACCCCATTGCCCCATCCCCACGCACCTCCCCACGCATCGTCCCAGGGGACACCCCACGAACACCCCCATGCAGTTCACCCCCCCCCCCCCCCCCAGCCCCTCCCCCGTCCCAGCAGGACCTCGGAGGATGCCGAGGCCCCCCCCGCCTCCAGCGGCTCCCCCGCCCGGGGAAGCCCCTCGGGGGGGGACCAGGAGCTCCGAGCGGCTGATGCTGAGCGGGGCCGCCCCCCCCGGCCCTCCTCCTGCCGTCCCCGCCCCGGGGACGAGCCGAGGCAGCCTCCGCAGGAGCCCAGAGCTCGCCGGAGCCTCCCCGGCGCAGCATCCCCGGGGCTGCGCTCGGCGGCGGGGGACGGGACCCCCGGGGACCCCCACCCCGAGGCAGGTAAGGGGGTGGCGGAGGGGGGGGGAAACGAGGTGGGGAGGGTCCCCCGGAGCCCCCCCCCCAGGTGGGAGGAAGGGCGGAGGGGAGCTGCGGGGAAAGTTTCCCTTTGCGCACGAAGTTGGCGTCCGATAGGACCCCCCCCAACCGACAGGACCCCCCCCCAGCCGACAGGATCCCCCCCCTCCCCGCCTTATCAATCCTTTATCAGCCGAGCAGAAGAGCACAAAAAGGGGGGGCAGCCTGCTCCCTGGCAGGCAGCCCTTCTCCTCGCTGCCCCCCCGCATGCACCCAAGGGTGCCGAGAGCTCCCCAAGGCACCCAAGGGTCCGGCCTTCAGCAGCGGGGTGCCGAGGGTGTGGGGGAACCCATCGGGAAATTGTTAGGATGTGGGGAGGCGGGGGGGGGGGGGGCTGCAGGGAAGGGACTTGGCAGGGAGGAGGTGAGGGATGGTGATGGGTGCGGGCACCAGGCGGTGGGTGCAGCCTCCTGGTCAGGGCGGCGGTGTCCTTGCAGGGGTGCAGCCCCCAGGGGCTCTCTCTTCACCCACCCCATCCCTGTCATTGTCCACATCCCCATCCCATCCCATCCCCATCCCATCCCCATCCCATCCCCATCCCATCCCATCCCATCTCCATCTCCATCCCCATCCCCATCCCATCTCCATCCCATCCCATCCCATCCCCATCCCCACCACACGACCACCCACATGAGCTCCACCTCAGGCACCTCTCCAGCCTCCTGCAGAGCACCCCACGCTCCCTCCACCACATTTCCTTCCCTGCTCCCCATCACCCAGACCACCTCCTTCCCCTCTCCAACACTTATCAGAGCTTTGGTGTCCCCAACTTTCCCCACACCACAGCCCAGCCTGGGAGCAGCCCCCAGCACCCCTGGGCTCCCCTGCTGCAGACACCTCAGCCCCACGGGGAATTTCCAGCTCAGCGCAGTGCCCACGGCTTCCCCTCCCGTTTCCCACCCCCTCCGTCTATTAATCAGCCTGGCTGCAAGTTGGAAACCACACAAAGACTGACGGCAAGCTCGTGATGACCCCTTGGTTTTATGCTGCTGGCGTGGGGCTCGGGTTGGGTGCGGAGGGGTCACCTTGTAGGCACGAGCTTTTGGTTTACTCCCTGGAAGAGATTTGACTTGCTGGGGAGGGAATTGAAGGAAGGAAGGAAGGAAGGAAGGAAGGAAGGGAGGAAGGAAGGATGAATGGAGGGGTGATGGATGATGGATGGATAAATAGATGATGGATGGATGGATGGACGATGGATAATTAGATGATGGATGGATGATGGGTGGATGGAGGGATGGAGGGAGGGATGGATAAATAGATCATGAATGGATGGATGGATGATGGATAGATGATGGATGGATGGATGGATGGATGATGGATGGATGGATGGATGGATAAATAGATGGATGGATGGATGATGGATAGGTGCATATGGATGGATGGATGGATGGATGGATGGATGGATGGATAAATAGATGATGAATGGATGGATGGATGGATGGATGGATGATGGATAGGTGGATGATGGATGGATGATGGGTGGTTGGGTAAACATGGGTGGCACATCACTTCACCCCACTGCCGGTGCCATCTCCCAGAAAACCTCCCCAGGGACGGTGCCGTGCTGCCCCGTGGGCAGGGAGCCTGGGGACGCTCCCTCCCGGGGACACGAGCTCCCCAATCGCTTCCCGAGCAGCCGCTCTGAAATTTCACACCAAGGCTGAGAGCGAGATTCCCCTAAAGCCCTTCCATACCCCAGGGCCTGCCTGTTCTGCAAGGGACCCTCTCTTTTTTCCCATACTGACTGCTTTGGCTGTGTTATTTGTTGTGTTATTGCTCTGCCGATCCCCACGGCTTTCACTCATGGGGTTCTGCTGCCCCACAGCGACACGGACCCCCTGGAGGAGCCCCCCTGTACCCACCCACCAGGGAACGCATTCTCCGGGGATGTTTTCCCCTGGTCCTGCCACCGATCAGCCCAATACAAGGCAGAGACAGATTTCTGTGTCGGCTTCAGGAAGGGTGAGGGGAGGGGACGGCAGCGGGGCCACCACCTCCCGGAGCAGCATCTCTGCTGTCTTTCAGGAAAAGGAACAAAATTTGGGGCACCTCAACCCAGCTGTGCCAACATCCAGCTCCATCCCTGGCTCCTCCAGCTCTCACTAACATCAGGGACACCCAGGACACCCCGCCGGAGGTGCCCCATGGTGGCTGTCCCCACTGAGGCTCCTCGGCCACCGCTGTCCCTTTGCCATGGGGAAGCTCTTCTGTGGCATCGTCCCCCTCCTCGCGTGGTTCTTCATCGCCTTCCAGGAGGGTAAGGGTGGCTTTTGCTTTCCCTGGGGTTCCCAAATTTCCTTTGCTCGAGCCCAGCCTTCCCGTGGGTCCCAACCCTGTGTATAAAACCATTTTCTTCCCACTTTACCTCCATGCATCCCCTCGGCAGCCCCAGCTTCCACGTCCTCCACCACAGGTCGCGTTAGGAAGGGGTCACGAAGGGGATGATTTGGGGCACAATGCCTTTTTGGCTGCTCTTTGCTGTGCAAAGTCCCGGCAGAAATTTATGGGGCTCTGCAGCGAGCAAGGACCGAGGTGGCCGGCGCTGAGCGATGCGCTGACGGCACCGGCGAGCAGTGCCAACCCTTCCTGTGCACCCTCAGCCATCCCAGAGCAGCATTTTCTCATCGGGTTTCTTGGCTGGCATTACAAAGTCGTCCTTGCACCACCCAGCAAGCATGGGGCAGTGCGGCAGGGGATAAATCCCCTCTCCCCATCCCCACGTGGGGTTCAGCACACTGCCCGCTGCGGCACAGAGAAGCTTGCCCAAGCAGGGCAGAGGACCAAAGCATCCCAAATCCCCCACCCAGCAATTTTTGGGGGGTTCCTTCCTTCACCCCCAAGCGTTGATGAGGTGGAGCGTTCATGGAGCGGGGAGCAAAAAGCCCCCAGGGCATGGAATGGGAGAAAGAGGATGAAATGTTTCATCACTTTTATTTTCAGGGCCATGCACAGCCCTGTTTTTTGGGGTTCAGGGGGGTCCCTGCCCTGGCCTTTGACCCTCCTTCTTTGCAGCAGCCCCGGCGCAGAAGCAGCCCCGCAGCCACGCCGAGGAGCGCCTCTTCAAGCACCTCTTCACCGGCTACAACCGATGGTCGCGGCCGGTGCCCAACACCTCCGACGTGGTCATCGTGAAGTTTGGGCTCTCCATCGCGCAGCTCATCGACGTGGTGCGTAGCCCACCGGGGGAACCCAGCCCAGGACCTCTGAGCCCGTCCTCGTGGCCCCACGGTGCTGCCCTGGAGCACCCCAGCCCCGTGCCGTGGCTGCGAGCCCCCTGCGACCATCTCAGCCCCCTGAGGAGCTGCTCATGGGTTTGGGCATGGTTTGGTGCCCCTCTGGGCACAGAGTCTCTCCCCAGCAGTGAAATAGCCAGGGCTTGCTCCCACGGGGATGTCCAGTGCTCCTTCCACTTCTTGCCCACTTCTCCAACCCATCTGCTTGACCACGGGCAGGGGAAACTGCTGCAAGGTGGGCTTCAGGCAGCAGCACCCCCTGCCCATCTCCAGGGGGTGACAAGCCACCCATCGCCTGCCCAGCCCTGCAACAAGCTGGGGGCTCTTCTCCCCTCATCCCCAACCTCCCTTTTGGGAGCAGGAGGACATCGAGGGGCATCCATCCATCTATTTGTGGGGCTGTGCTCGTCCTCCTGTCGGAGCTCTGAGCTGCAATATCCTATTTGTTGCTGCCATCTAGCGAGCTTCGCCCTCACCTTGCACTGCTACCGGTTGCTTCCAGGAGCTGAAGTCCAGAGGCAGAAGGGACAACCCAGCAGTAGGATCCCACCTTCTCTGTCTGCCTCCTCTCATTTCTCCCCATTTCATCCCCACCACAGGATGAGAAGAACCAAATGATGACCACGAACGTCTGGCTGAAGCAGGTAGGAGCCTGTGCCATCCTTGGGCAGGAGCACTTGGGGCAGAGAGACCCTGCTGGGGGCACCTCCGTGGTGTTATCCCCCTGGGGAGTGCTGCCAGAGGAGGAGGAGGAGGAGAAGGGTGACACTGGACAGACCCAGGGCCACCTGATGTCCTCCTTGCCTCCTTCCAGGAGTGGAGCGACTACAAGCTGCGCTGGAACCCGGCGGACTTCGACAACGTCACCTCCATCCGGGTGCCCTCCGAGATGATCTGGATCCCTGACATTGTGCTCTACAACAAGTGAGATGGGGCGTCCCTAGGGCCAGCTCCCCCACCCCATCCCATCCCCATCCCCATCTCCATCCCCAGCCCATCCCCTTCCCATCCCATCCCATCCCTTCAGCCCCCTCCAACCCTCTCACCTCTCCGCCCCACAGCGCCGACGGGGAGTTTGCCGTGACCCACATGACGAAGGCCCACCTCTTCTCCAACGGGAAGGTGAAGTGGGTGCCGCCCGCCATCTACAAGAGCTCGTGCAGCATCGACGTCACCTTCTTCCCCTTCGACCAGCAGAACTGCAAGATGAAGTTCGGCTCCTGGACCTACGACAAGGCCAAGATTGACCTGGAGAACATGGAGCACCACGTGGACCTCAAGGACTACTGGGAGAGCGGCGAGTGGGCCATCATAAACGCCATCGGCACCTACAACTCCAAGAAGTACGACTGCTGCACCGAGATCTACCCCGACATCACCTTCTTCTTCGTCATCCGCCGCCTCCCGCTCTTCTACACCATCAACCTCATCATTCCCTGCCTGCTGATCTCCTGCCTGACCGTGCTGGTCTTCTACCTGCCCTCCGACTGCGGCGAGAAGATCACGCTCTGCATCTCCGTCCTGCTCTCCCTCACCGTCTTCCTGCTGCTCATCACCGAGATCATCCCCTCCACCTCGCTGGTCATCCCCCTCATCGGCGAGTACCTCCTCTTCACCATGATCTTCGTCACGCTCTCCATCATCATCACCGTCTTCGTCCTCAACGTCCACCACCGCTCGCCCAGCACCCACACCATGCCCCGCTGGGTGCGGGGCTTCTTCCTGGACTTCATCCCCCGCTGGCTCTTCATGAAACGCCCCCCGGCGCTGCCCCCCGCCGAGGGGGCCGCGGGCCAGTACGACCCCCCGGGGACCAGGCTCAGCACCTCCCGCTGCTGGCTGGAGACCGACGTGGATGACAAGTGGGAGGAGGAGGAAGAGGAGGAAGAGGATGAAGAGGAGGAGGAGGAGAAGGCGTACCCCGGCCGCGTGCCCCCCGCAGGCTCCCATGCCCAGGGCACCCAGTGCCGCTACGGCTGCGGGCGCCAAGCGGGGAAGGCGTCGGGGGGTCCGGCCCCACGGGTGCCCCCCAAGGAGGAGGAGACGGGCTCGGACCGGGGGCTGCTGCTGTCCCCCAGCATCCTGAAGGCCCTGGAGGGGGTGCAGTACATCGCGGACCACCTGCGTGCCGAGGATGCTGACTTCTCGGTGAGTGGGCGCCCCAAGGGCTGGGGGGTGATGGGGACGCCCCCAACCCAGTGCTGATGCTGTCACCCCTAGGGACACCCCATGGATGTCCCCATGGACATGGGGAGTCAGTGGGGGGACCCCCGGCTTCTTCCCTGCTGTGCTGAGACCCAAAGCCAGGAGATGATCCACAGCCACCTCCTGGGAGATTCATGGTCCCTGGGGTCAGCCCAGGGCTCTGTAGGACAGCACCCACCACCCCTGTTCCCCCACCCACCATTCCGGGAGGATTTGGGATCCCCGGGGGGGCTGCATCCCCTGCCCGTCCCCATCCCGAGGCTCACAGCCCCCTCTCTGCCTGGCAGGTGAAGGAGGACTGGAAGTACGTGGCCATGGTGATCGACCGCATCTTCCTCTGGATGTTCATCATCGTCTGCCTGCTGGGCACCGTGGGGCTCTTCCTGCCGCCCTACCTGGCGGGGATGATCTAGGGGCTGGCCCACGGAGGACCCTTGGGTGGGAAGTGCTGGGGGGGAACCAAAGGGTGTGCTGGGGACGAACTGGGGGTGTTGGGGTGGGCTCCTGGCTGTCCTGCCCAGGGGGGTCGGGGCCATCCCGGCCTCGGGGAAGGCTCAGCACCTCCTCTCCATAGACCCAGCGTGGGCTGGAGGCACCTAGGAGAGGCACCTGCTTCTTGAGCTGCTGCAAACCCTACCAGGAGCCCAGGGGATGCGTCTGGTTGTGACTCCAAGGCACTGGGTAAGAAGAGAGGACTCCAGAGCCGCTTCTGGACGCATCCTGACCACGGGGTGCTCAGGACCGTGGGCTGGTGTGGTCACCAAAATGTGGGGCAGGCGATAGAGCTTCGGGTGGCTCGTGGGGAAGGGGAACGGCCACGGGAGGGGACTGAGGGCCCTGCTCTGCTGAGCAAGCAATCACCCTGCCCCAGCCCAGATGTGTGCTTGCGTCTCAGGGCCACGGACCCTGGGGTTCTTGGCCTTGCTCCACGGTGCTGGATCCATCAGCACAGGGGTCCTGCTCCCCGGGGGCAATCCTGTGCAAATCTTCCTCTCCAACCCACCCCCACAACCACCTGCAGACCCCCAAATCCCTCGCTCCGATGACTGCTGCAATCCAGATTTAATTTATAGCTTCCGTGTACCCCAAAGGACCCGTGCTTAGGAGGGACTTAGCCTCTTCTGCACCCTGGAACTGGGATTTTCCCCGCCGTGCTTCCTCCTCCAGGAGCCCGGCCAAGGCACCGTGGTGCTGGATGTAATCTGAGAGGCTTCAGAAAACGCTTTGTGCTGTCAGGAGTGAAATGGGCTGGAATAAAGCGTGCCGCTGAGAGACGTGCGCATCCCAGGGGCGTCGCGGCCGCTCGTGCGGGCTGGCTCAGAGATGTGTGTGCGTGAGGAAAGGTGTGCCCAGGCTGGATGTGTGCACGGGTACGTGTGTGTCTGACCCGCCACACATCGGCCATATGGTCCACAGAGCCCCCTGTGCTCATTTCTTCCCCACATCAGCCCCCAGAAGCCCCTCGTGGGCTGTATCCCCTCCCCCTTCCCCTCTCAGCTCAGCCCTGCCCGGCTGGGGACATGGCACAAGCTCTGGGGGACCCCAAGTGTGGCATGACATGCACCCCACGCAACCTTTTTTTGGGGGGCCCTGTTCTTGTGGCAGTGTTTTCCTGCAGAAACCTCCTCCCTAAATTACCCGTGAGTTCCTGGTGGTCCTCGAAAAGCAAAGGAGCTGTGGATAGTTTTGCTAGCCAGTCCTGGGAGCAAAGAGAGTCTGGATTTGGGGTCTATGGGGCTCCAGAGGTGGCAGAGCCGGAGGTGCACGAGGGGCACCCTTGCTGTGGGAGGGCAGGGTTGGCTGGGACCCATCTCTTTGCCAGGAGGAGATGGTGAGCAGGGGGCTCGCAGGGGCGTCAGGCAACACAGGCACAGCGGGGCTTGGCGCATGGTTTATCTCAGCCAAAACGAGCAGCGTTGTGGGAAGATGCTGGGGAAAAGCCCGAACCGTACGATGTCCAACTCAAGCACAATCCGAACAGAGACTTCGGTGCTGGTGTCGCTTACGCAGAGCAGCTCGGGGTAAACTCGGCTGGAAGAGGTCCTCTTCTCCCGGCCGGGTTGTGGCACCGACGGGGTCCCAAACCCCCCGCGCTCCCCAGGCTGGGGCTGGGCACGTTCTGGGTGCGAGACCCGACCCGAGACAGTGCGTGGCCCTGTGCCCCTCGTTAAATAAACCTCCGGTACAACGCACAGGGAAATGCAGACAGCCCCTCCAGCGAGCGTGCCGGGGCTCCCCCCGGGAAGCCAGCTCCCCCGGTCACCGTGTCCCCGGCTCCCGGCGCCGAGGAGTGGAGTGCGGGACCCCCCCGCCATGCGCTGCCCCTCGGAGGGGCCGAGGGACAGACACACGGACCCACGGGATGGGCATACAGACCCACGGGATGGGCACACGGACCCTCCGGATGGACACACGGACCCCCGCCAGACGGACACACGGACCCCTTGCTGGCTGGGACTGGGTTCCTCCGAGCCGAAGGGACCTTTGTCCGCCCTTGGAGACAGCCAGGACCCCCCCAGCCCTTCCGAGGGACGAGTCACCAGGTGCCCCCCTTCTTCAGACGACCGACGAGATGATGCTAAAGACACGAGCAGCTGCGGGAGGAGGGGGGACAGGGAGGGCAGGGCGGCGAGGCCACGGGAGACACACAAAAGCCAGCTCCTCCGCGATGCTCTCCTCCTTTCTCCGCCGAGCGGCGCGCGGCGCTGCCTCTCCTCCTCTCCTTCCCCACCCCTTCTCCTTCCCTCTCTCCGCCCCTGCCCTCACTCCAAGCACAGCTTCACCAGGTTGGCCTGGACCTTGGCTTGGTCCACGGCGTCCAGGAGGTTCTTGGCGTCCACGGCCAGGGTGTGGGAGGCCGTCAGCATCTGCCGCTTGCACTCCTCGCTCAGCGAGGTGACGGCGTTCTGCTGCGCCAGGCGCATCTTGTTGATGAGGTCGGCCAAGTCCTTGTTGAGAAGCTTCTGGGTCCCCTCGATCTGGCCAGGACACGCAGGGGTTAGGGGTGCCCGACCTCGCTCCCTCCTCCCGGCCCCGCGGGGCAGGCGCCGGCCCTACCTCGGTGCGGGAGGTGGCGGGCAGGATGGGCAGGATCTCGTCCACGCTGCCGATCAGCTTGCGGAGGGACAGGCCCACGTTCTGCGAGGGGAGCAGTAGGGTTAGGACAGCCTCGGGCACTGGCACAGGAACATCCCTGACTCAAGGGTTCCAGCAGGGAGAGGGGCATGGGGGGAAATGGTTCCCATTGACCCAAGGAGGCAACGGAGGAGCAGAGAATGGTGGAAGTGTTCCCATCATTGAGCCAAGGACACAACAGAGGAGTGGGGCATGTTGGAAATGCTCCCACCATTGACACGAGGACACAAGACAGGAGTGGGGCATGTTGGAAACCCTCCCACCATTGACCCAAGGACCAATGGAGGAGAAGAGAATGGTGAAAGTGTTCCTGTCATTGACCCAAGGACACAATGGAGGAGTGGGGCATGTTGGAAATGCTCCCACCATTGACACGAGGGCACAAAGAAGGAGCAGGACATGTTGGAAGTGCTCTCATCATTGACCCAAGGACATAACGGAGGAGTTGGGCATGTTGCAAATGCTCCCATCGTTGACCCAAGGATCCAAAGGAGGAGCGGGACATGTTGGAAATGCTCCCACCTTTGACCCAAGAACCCAATGGAGGAGCGGGACATGTCAGAAATGCTCCCACCATTGACCCAAGAACATGAGGAAGGAGTGGGAAATGCTCCCATCGTTGACCCAAGGACCCAATGGAGGAGCAGAGAATGTTGGAAGCGTTCCCATCATTGACCCAACAACACAACAGAGAAGCAGGACATGTTGGAAATGCTCCCACCATTGACCCAAGAACCCAATGGAGGAGCAGGACATGCTGCTGATGCTCCCTCCCATATATGTAAGACCTTCCCAAGAAGGACCCTGGGAAATGCTCCCAGCGCACTGACTCCCAGCTCCCTCCCCACTGCTCAGAGTTGCCCCCTTCCCACCTTCCCTACCTTCACCACCAGGATGTACCCCTCGGGGGGCAGGAGGCTGATCTCGTTCTTCAGCTGCAGGACAGCCCGCACCAGGTCCATGACGTTGCTGTACACCGTGTCGTCCGTGCGGTCCAGGTTGGCCGTGGGGGCCGGCTGGATGGACTGACAGGGAGCAGGGACACCATGGGCTCGGTGCCCCGGGGGCAAGGAGGGAAAGAACAACACCCGTGGGGAGCCCTGGCCCACCAGACCCAGCCACCTCCCACCCATGTCTCAGAGGCTGTGGGGTTGCCCAGAACCTTTTGGGGCCTGGAAGGGAGGAAAGTCCCATCCTGCAGGTGCAGAGGGTGATGGGGGAGGACTCGGACCATGGTGTCCAAGGTCTTACCTGAGCCCCAAGTCTTGGAGGCTTCTGGGGGGGCCCCGTGAACTCCGCTACACCATCAGTAAGGGAAAGGAAGGAGAGTCACTCTGGCTGCTCCTCGGCCATGCGGACACATCGCAAGACTCCTGGGATGTGTCCGTGTCCCACAGCACCCCGGGGACCCCAACCAGCCCTGGCTGCCTCCCACCTCCCCTCCAGTGGGCACTCACTGTAATCCATCTCCTTCTCCGGGAGCATCTGCGGGGGAAGAAACAGCAGCAAATGAGAGGTGAAAAGTCTGGTTTGAAGGCAGAAAGGATGGGGGCTGCACCGCCCCAGGGCAGGGGGCATCGTCCCAGGGGTTTGGGGGCGCAGGTCGGGACCACAATTATTGTAACCCACCAATAGTTCTGGATGGGTTTCCCCCCACAGCCCCTAAATGCATGCAAAAAGGTGGAAAATGGGCAAGTGAGGACCGGCAGCACCATTTCAGCCTGAAAATATCCACGGCCCACCCACACCAAAGCAGGCGAGGATCTCCGGGCACCCCCAGGGTAAGGAGCCCACTGCACCCCTGTACACAAATACATCCGACCCCGGTTCCCTGGGGCTGGCGGCACTCACCAGGGGGGTGTTGTTGTTCATGAACACCGTCGGGTCCTGTGGAGGGGGAGAAGACTTGTGAGAGGCACCGGGAGAAGGAAAGGAGAGGGAAAAGAGAAGGGAAAGGGAAAGGAAAAAAGGGAAAGGGAAAGGAAAAGGAAAAGGATAAAAAGAAGAATAAAAAGAAGAATAAAAAAGAAGAATAAAAAGAAGAATAAAAAAGGAAAAGGAAAAGGAAAAGAATAAAAAGAAGAAGAATAAAAAGAAGAAGAAGAAAAAGAATAAGAAGAAAAAGAAAAAAAATAAAAATAAAAATAAAAAAAATAAA
>CM021767.1:117841693-117867466 GCA_011076525.1 Nettapus auritus
GAGTGTGGCTGCAGCGGCTGCGTCAGCCGAGCTAATAAAAGATTTTCCGTCTCTTTCTGTCTCCCCGAGAGCTGCCGCGTTCGTCATGCATTAGCTACCTTGGCTCCTTGTTTAAAAAGCATTACAAAAGCTCATTAAGACGCAACAGCGAGTGCTTAAAAATCGCCCAAGTTGCACAATATCCATTTCCCGCAGCAGCTCCGGGAGGTTTTGACAAGTGCACAAGACAAAGGGGTGCAGGCGGGCTGGTGATGGAGCCGTTCTGGAGGAACGTGAGCCCTGCAGCGGGGCTTTTGCATCGGAACTGAACCACAAAAAGCAAGCTGTGGGCATGCCACCACCTTGACAGAGCTGGGAGCACCCGCCTGAAAGCCCGACCCCATCCTGACGGCACTCACCAGGGACTTCTCCTCCTGCCGCAGCCACTGGTAGTCCTCCACCATCTGCTTCTGCTGCTTGTCCAGGACCTGCCGCATCTTCAGCCGCTCCATCTCCCACAGCTTCTGCGCCTCCTCCCTGCTGCTGGGACGGAGGAAATCTTCCTCCTGGTACACGGAGCCAGCGGTGACGGGGGGCTCGGCAGCCGAAGCCCCACGGTCTCGGCACAGGAGCCGGAGCCTGCTCTGCGCATGCAAAGCCATGCACCGGACCCCAGCAGCCGTGAGCCTGGGGCTGCTCCAAACCGACCCCAGGGAGCCCTTGGGCTACCAGCAATGAGGAGAACCCACAGGCAGGCCCCACACTTCATGCACCACGTCCTGGTACTCCCAGCCCCGTGTGCGAGTCCTCGGTGACACGCACTGGATGCCCCGGCACGGCGCATCGTGCCCACGGTGCTGACAGCACCGGGGCCATCCTGGTGTGATCGACAACTCCTGCCTCTGATTTTGGGGCTGTGCAGGACCCAGGGAAGAGCATCCAAGCTGCCAAACACCGCCGGCACTCCAGGTGATGATGCTGAGCATGAGGAGCTGACCCAAAGCCCCGAGGTCCCGCCCGTCCCCAGCGCACCCCTGCCCGTTTCTGGAGACGCCGTGCCCACTGCTCCACCACCGACATGCCTCTGCCTGGATGCGTGCACAAACATGCATGGCAGGGGACTGCGAGCACCCGGAGCCCTTCACGGGCACGATGCCTCCAGCCTCAAGCAGCACGGAGACAGAATCGAGCCCACAGCACGAGCTGGAAGCGGCGCAAAGCGGCAGCACAAAGCGAGGCACGGCGCGGAGCATCGCCCCCTCCTCTCGCTCCGGCGGGGTTCCTGGGGGGTCCTCGGGGTTTTGGGGCCCCTCTCTTACCCGCATGCTGTGACGCTTGAAGACGTTGTGGCGGTTGAGCGGCGGGGTGTGCAGGGAGCTGGCCGGAGACTGGTACTCGATGGGGCTGGTGAGCGTGGGCGAGCTGGCACACAGACCCTCGGGCACCTGCGGCGGGGTGGGCGCGGGGCGGCGCGGCACGGAACAAAGCCACGTGAAGTTAGCGTGGACAGACGGACGGATGGACAGACAAAGAGCATGGGAAAGCGGCTTTCACGCCTCACAGAGGAGCAGCGACGGCCCTCACAGGACCCTCCTCACCAGGAGGTTTGCTCCAGTGTCCAGAGCATGGGTTTGAGATCTCCTGTGCTCCTGCCCAAATCCCTGCCTGGTCCCCGGAAAAGCACCCAAAATAGTGGCTGCTCTTGAAGGGGGTGCTCCAAGGAGCAGAGCAAAGGGTGGAGGTGGTGATTTGTGCTCCCGCAGGGCAGCCAGACCGAGCTGCAGGTGACACGGGTGCAGCCAGCCTCCTCTCCTCCCAGCCATGCATGCAAACCGGCTGCTGGGTGCATGAAAACCGCCCTGCCCTGGGGTAAAAGCCGCTCTCCGAGCCCCAAGGCAGGGACGAGACACAGACAGGGCTGAGCCCGAAGCGTTGAGCTGTCCTGCTGGCGCTCTGAGTCCCCAAAGCCTCCAGCTACCAAGGGCTGGAGCTCCGGGCACGGCTTCTTGGCATCAAGCCCCTGTCGGAACCCCATGGGCTGCTGTGGCTGCGCAGCCTTACCTGGAACTGCAGCTTGGGAGCCAGGAGGTTGTTTTGGGGCGGAGGTTTGTACCTGGGTCTGCTGGGCTGCAGGAGGAGAAAAGCGGGGTGGGTGCAAGCCTGGGGACCCCCCGTTTTGGCAGCGCATCCTTGGGTCAGGGCACGGGGCAGGTGAGAGCCCTGCAGCATCCTGCCCGCGCCAGGCTCTGCCCTCTCCACACCTTGGGGGGTGGCTCCTGGAAGGACGGCGGCTCCAAGATTTTGGGAGGCCGGTGGCGGTTGTTCCGCTCCTGCTCCTTGGCCAGCTCCTTCTCCATCAGGTAAATGTCGCTGCGGGGGAGAGGGAAGGGTTGTCACAGCCCCCTGCGGCAGGGAGCAAGGAGGGATGGGGAGAGCCGAGGGAAAGGGCCGGGAAAGGACCACGGGGCAGGCGCAGGACCCAAAACCTCCCCTGCTCACCTCAAGCTGCAGACCAGGTCCTTGAACTTGGGCCTCTCGCTGGGGTCGTAGTCCCAGCAGCGCGTCATGAGGGTGTAGAGGACGGGCGGGCAGAGGTCGGGCTTGGGCAGGCGGTCTCCCCTCTCCAGCACGCCGATCACGTCCTTGTTCTCCAGCCAGAAGAAGGGCTGCCGGCCGTAGCTCAGGATCTCCCACATGCACACGGCTGCGGGGCACAGGGGAAGACCCCCGGCTGATGCTGGAGCACCCCGGGGACCAGCCCCTCGCCCTGGGGTCTTGGGGACCCGGTGGCAGCGCCAGGCTTTGTGGCAGGTCGCCGGCTACTTGGCCTCTCGTCCCCTGGCACAGAGCTTCCAGATGAGCACCAGAGGCCGTGGGGATGGGCGTAAAGGCAGGGAGATGGATGCTGGCCCAGTTTAACCCAGCCCCATGAATTCACGAGGCCCCCGGGGATGGTCGGACTGCAGGGAGCCCTTTCCTAGGGTGCCTTTGCCCAAGGCCGAGCGACACCCCCGTGCCAGGGCAGGATTTGTCCCCGTGCCCCGGGATGTGCCCAGGACCCGCTCCGTCCCCGTCCCACCACACACCGAACATCCAGACGTCGCTGGCCGTCGTGAAGCGTCGGAAGTTGATGGACTCGGGGGACATCCACTTGATGGGGAGACGGGTGACGGATGCTGCGGGGGGGAGGCAGAAGGAGGGGCCTCAGAGAGGCCGCAGAGGGGCCGGAGCGAGCCCCCAGGCCCCCATATTGCCCTTACCTTTATAGTACTCCTCGTCCTCGATGTACCTGGAGAGCCCGAAGTCGCCCAGCTTCACGCACTCGGGGGAGGCCACCAGGATGTTCCTCACGGCGATGTCCCTGCGAGGAGAGCCCCTTGGTTGTGGAGCAGGGCTGGACCCCAGCAACCCGCTCCTCCGGCTCCAAAAAATGGGTCTGCAAAGGGGTGGTCCCGGTCCCCCCCCCCCCCACCCCGCTGCTCCCCACCCTACCTGTGCACGCAGTTGATGGCCTCCAGGTACGCCAGGGCCTTGCTGATCTGCAGGGCGTACAGGATGAGCGTGGGCACGGCGAGGCAGTGCTTGTTCTGCTCCAGGTACTGCCCCAGCTGCAAGGGGACAAGGTGGGGGTCAGGGGCTGACAGGGTGGCACCGAGGCGGGTTGGGGGGGTCCCCGCAGCGTCAGGCCCCCCCCGCACCTCCCCGTAGGGGTAGAGCTCCATGATGATCCAGGTGGGCTCCTCCTCCGCGATGCCGATCAGCTTCACGATGTGCGGGTGGTCCAGCTTCTTCATCAGCACTGCGGGGAGACCTCCTCAGGCACCCCGCAATGGGGGGGCCCTCCGGGACCCTAAAATCCCACCCGGGGGTGCAGGGGCAGCTCCCTGACTTGAGCAGGAGGAATTGCCAGGGAGATTGCTTAGGGTGGATCTTAGGAAGAACTTCTTTACCCAAAGGGTTGGGAGGCACTGGGATGGGCTGCCCAGGGAAGTGGTGGAGTCCCCATCCCTGGAGGGCTTTAAAAGCCGTTTAGATGGAGAGCTCAGGGATATGGCTTAGGGGAGGACTTGGTGCTGTTAGGTCAGAGGTTGGGCTCGGTGATCTTGTAGGTCTCTTCCAACCTAGACTATTCTGTGATTCTGTGAGATCCCGGTGCCTGCACCAGGGCTGGGGATCCCACGGGTTCACACACAGATGGTGCTCTCAGCAAGCTTTCAGCAGCTTTTCCTCCCCCCACTCCCATAAAACGGGTATTTGGGGCAACAGGGGGGAGCGCACGGGATCCCCTCCTCCACGTTTCAATGGCAAGGTGTCCCCAGGCAGGGAAGGACAGACCGTGCCATCTCCCACCCCAGCAATGCAGCCATCCCACGGGCTGCCCCCCGTGCCCCGTGGGGCAGAAGACCCCCAAAGAGCAGCGGGACCCCCGGCGTACCCGCCTCGCTCAGGAACTTGTCCTTGTTCTCGGGGCTGCAGTCCTTCTTGCAGGTCTTCACGGCCACGTTGACCCGCTCCCCCTTCTGCAAGGAGAGGCAAGAGCAGCTCGACCCCGCTCCTCTCGGGGGGTGTAAAGGAGGCGAGCGGGGATGGGGGAGCACGGCGCACCCACCGGGGTGGTGTAGGTGCCCTCGTACACCTCTCCGAAGAAGCCTTCCCCCAGGATCCTGCCCAGCGTCACGTCCTCCCGGCAGATCCCGTAGTGCTGCACTGAAGGGGCGAGGGCGCACCGGTGGGTGCCACCTCCCCGGGCACGTCCCCACGCTGAGACCCACGGGGGTCCTGCCCCCCACAGCGCAGCCCCCCTGGGAGGTGAGGTGGGCAGCGAGGGCAAAAGCTCGATCCCGATTTTGGGGTGGTGGGGATGGGGTGGGAAATAGGTGGTGGGAAGGCACCCGGGGGTGACACCCACCTCCAGACCTCGGTCTTGAGTCGTCGGGGATTTCAGCGTAAATATCGGAGTCTAGGGCAAGAAGGAGGGTAGGGGCAAAGGTGTAGGCAGTGCCCCAAGCAGGATCCGGCCCTTGGTGCCCAAGCCACCCGGCCTGGGGCCGCCTTGGGGGCACGGCAGGATGCCGGCATGCCCCCCGCCCGGGATGCACCACCGCACCAAATCACAACCCCCCCACCCTTCCAACACCTACTGGGTGCCCCCAGGATGGCGGGGAGGAAGGAGAGCCCCCAGACTCACCCACGCTCACGCTGTCGGCCAGCACCGAGTGCCGCTCCTCCAGGTGCCTGCGGGGTGGGAGGATGGGGTCAGGCAGCGGGGATGGGGTAAGGGCAGGGGTCCCGAACCCCCCTGTGGGGCTAGGCACTACTCACGGGCTGGGGATCCGCGGCAGGCTGCTCCTCTTCTCCCTTTCTGCAGGAGGACAGCAGCGGTCACCTCCCGGTTGGGTCACCCTCACCCATCCAGGAGGAGAAGGGCAGGCACCCCCCCAGCTCCCCGTGATATTTTGGGATGGTTTTGGGGAGGTGTCCGGCACCCACCTCTCCTGGGGAAGACGATGAGGGAGGTCTCCAGGCCCCCCTGCAGCCGGCAGTAGCCGTCGATGAGGTCTGCCATGTTCTCCGCCTCGGCCAGCGACGAGGTCTTGATGGACAGGGACTGGGGGGACACGCAGGGACGGGTGAGGGGCTGCCCCCCCCTGAGCTGAGGGGTGGGGGGATGTGGGGATGGGAAGGGATGGGATGGGATGGGATGGGATGGGATGGGATGGGATGGGATGGGATGGGATGAGATGGGGTTGAAGGGATGGGATGGGATGGATTGGGATGGAATGGGTTAGGATGGGGTTGAAGGGATGGGATGGGATGGGATGGGATGGGATGGGATGGGATGGGATGGGATGGGATGGGATGGGATGGGTCCCCCTCCTCTGCCCCTCAGGATGGCTTGGACACCATATCCCCACACTACAGCAGACCCCAAGCTCCCCAGCACCATCATGGCAAGCACCCCAGCCCCAAAACCCCCCAGGGAAAGGCACCCCAGGCAATTTGGGTGGGCTCTGGTTGGGGGCAAAGCCCCCCAGCTGCATCTCCAGGCAGGAACAGGGCTGCCCACCAGCAGGGAAGAGCTGCCATCCCACCAGCATCCCCATGAAGCCCCACAAGTGTTGCCCCCCCCCAAACCCAACCCTGGGACCCCTCACCTGTGGGGTGCCGCTGAGCCCCAGCTGCAGCACGGCCCTGCCGTCCTCCGTGCTGGAGCACCTGATGGACTTGATGTGCTTGAACTCGGCCAGGCAGGTGGGCTGCGGACACAGGCACGGCCCCGCGCTGTTAAAACCCCCTTGCTCACCATCGGGGGGTCCTCACACATCCCCCCAGCCACCCCCTTTTCTCAGGGACCCCAGCTCGTGCCCCTACCTTGGCTTCTTTGCTCGTCATCTGCCGGATGCCCTTGGGCCCGATGACCAGGTCCACGGTGATGTTCCACCCTTGCTGCAGGGATGGGGAGCAGACGGAGGATGTGAATTTTTTGGGGTTCTCCTCCAAAGCCCCCCTTTTCTGTGACACCACCTCCAGCAGGGGCTTGGAGAGGGGCAAGCTCCAAGGCGGGAGGAAGATGGTGCAAGGCAAGGAGCCCGGCGTGGGCACATCTCCACCTTCAGCAAGCTTCAGGCACCACCTCGCACCCACATCAGCCCCCACGTGTGTGTCCCCAGCCAGGTGGCTTCGGCCACACTGTCACCTCTGAGCAGCCCCAAACCCTGCTGGGGACGCTCTGGGTGGGCGCTCACAACCCCACTGGGCACTGGGGGGGGATCCAGGCGATGCCCCCGAGGACTCACGATGAGCTCGCAGCGGTAGCTCTCCTGGTCGATGTTGGCGAAGGTGGCGAGGGTGTGCAGGAACTTGAGGATGCACTCCTCCTCGCGCAGCAGCGCGTACTGCTGGAAGGTCTGCTGGATCATCTTGCGGAACTGCTTGGGCTGCGGGCAGAGCAGACGTTAGCCACGGTGGGTGCCTGGCACGCTGTACTGGGTCTGGCTGGGATGTTGACTTTCCCTGCAGCAGCCCACACAGTGCCGCGCTCTGCACTTGTAGCTAGAACAGCAGTGGTATCACCCCAGTGCTGTGTCTGCTGCTGGGAAGTGCTGGCACAGCACCAGGACTTTCTCCAACCCTCCTGGGGGGTGGGCAAAAAAGTGAGAAAGAAACATCCCCAGGGCAGCTGACCTAACCCAACCGAAGGGATATTCCACACCATACGATGTCACACTCAGCAATAAGAGGGGGAAGAAGGAGGAAGAGGGGAGGGGTGGGCTTTCGTTGCCAAAACGTCTGTCCTCCTCGCGAACACCGGCTGCGTGCGTTGAGGCCCTGCTTCAAGGCCGTGGTCAGGCATCGCTCGTTGGTGGGAAGGAGAGAATCATTTCTTTCCTCTGCACTTCCACACAGCCTTTACTTGCTTTGTTTTGCTGTTCCATTTCCCCCTCCCTTTCCCCTTTCCATTTAGTTGAATTGTTAATTAATAATATTTCCTTAACATACATATTTTTCCCTTTAATTAAATTATCCTGATCTCAACCCGTGAGTTGTTCTTTCCTTTACTTCTTCCCCTCCTCATCTGAGGAGGGGGAGTGAGAGAGCGGCTGTGGTGTTGGGCTGGGCTGCATGGTAAAACCATCACACACACGGCAGGGACCCGACCGGTGCCGCGGGGTGCAGGGCTGTGTGCACGGACACACGCACACACACACTCAGACACACCAGGGCACCCACATGCAGGTATCTGTGTGCACAGCCATGTGTAGCTACACGTGTGTGCACAGCCTGACACGTACGTGAGTGCGGGTGGATGTGCATGCATGCGTGTGCAAGCCAACCCTTGCACACGTGGCCACGTTTGTGTGTGCATACGTATGGACACGTGTGTTCCTGCAGGTACACCACGTGGACACAAATGTGCATGTGTGTGTGCATGAAACACCCGCACGTGCACGCGTGTTGTCAGCACATTATGCATGTCACACCCATGCACACGCAGCCACTCGTGTGTGCACACACATATCTACACCAAAACACCCTCGTAAGCGTGTGCAAAGCCACATACCCGCATGCAAATGCACACACACGCCTTGGTGCACACACACGGACACCCCCAGGCACCCACGTGTGCGTGCGGACTTTCAGCCCCCCCCCCGGCGCACGCCCCTCACCTTCAGGTTCTCCTGCATCTGGCTGGGGAAGAAGAGGTCCAGGCCCACCTCCTTCCTGGGGAGCAGAGACCCCGTGTGCATTAACGGCCCCGCGGGGGCTGCGGACCCCTAACGCATGGGGGGGGGACACCAGCGAAGTGGGGTGCCCGGGGCCATGGGGTGATACTTGGGGAGCTTCCCCCACCCACCCCATACCAGCAAGGTGATGGCTGTGGGAGGATGAGGAGGCTCGGAGCCCTAGTGAAGGCTGGAAGGGGGGTGGTTGAGGGGTGGGGGGCTGCAGGACAGGCTGTGCCTACTCACTCCAGGAACTCGAAGTTGGACTTCTTGTCCAGAGCGTTTTGGGGCATGTCCTTGTAAAACCTCCTGCGAGAAAAGCGACATCAGACGGCCACCCACGCATCCCCCCCATCACATCCCCGCTCCACAACCTTCCCCTTAGTGCAGAGCCCCCCCATGCAGGCTGCTGGAAGCCCCCTCCCACTGCTGCCACCCCGAAACCCTCTCGGCTGCTCACGCTGCGCCCCCCAAAACCCCAGGGCCACGTACCTGAGCTCGAGGCAGCCCAGCTGCAGGGCCATGCCCTCGCTCACCTTGCTGGCGTAGTTCTGCATGTACTCGCTTCGGAGCTGGGGGGGGACAAATGGAGGTCAGGGGGTGGAGGGGATGCCATCCCCGAGGGTCCACGCGCTCCGGCATCCCGACACGGGACGAGGAGGGGATTTATTGCCATGGTTGGGGGCGCAGCGGGATGGGACCATGGGGGGTGGTCCCATGGGAGGAGGTGATGCCTCCGGTGCTTGGGGGGCCACCCGGGGCCGCCTCGGACCTGCTGGTAGAAGTAGAGCAGCGTGGTCCTGTCCTCTGTGAAGCGCTCCATGTAGTCCTCGGGCAGGTAGCGGATCTGCAGGTCGTACCTGGAGGCAGGGGACAGCCCCCGGTGAGGTCCCCACGGGCGGGCTGGGGGACACGGAGAGGGACCCCCCAAGCCGAGGGCTCCGTCCCTTACCTCCACTCGGCCTCCAGGTGCAGGCACTCGTACTTCTCCTGCACCTCGCCCACCGTCAGCTCGGGGTGCAGCCAGTGGATCTCGTCCGACTTGACGTGCTTGAGGCGCAGCCCGTAGCACTCGGCCAGCTTGATGTCGGGCCCGATGCGGCCGCTCACCAGGATGGACTTGATCACCTCCTGGGGATGGGATGGGACAAGGAGGAGCGGGGCTCAGCACCCTGCCGGCTCCTCAGGACCCTCCCCAGCCCTGTCCCCCCTTCGTGTCCCCTTCTGCAGCCAGCTCCGGCTCCGAGCCGCTGCGGTTTCAGGCGCTGCGAGCCCAAACTGCTATCGCCACCTGCCCCATGGGCTTGACACCAAGCCACCGAGGTCTGCAGACGAGCTCCAGCCAGCTCAGCCACGAGGAGGAAACCCAGCACGGCCGCAAGCACAGCCCCGTGCTCGAGCTCCGGAGAAGCGCCCAGCCTGCTCTGCAGCCACGCAGCCCCAAGGTGACCGAGTTTTTGGGGGGACAAAAGGCCTGAGAGGGTCCTTTTGAAATAAAATCTCCCCGTCTCCAGCTACTTGTAGCTTCGGGACCTCCAAATCCAGACGTGGTTTACAAGCCACCAGGAGCCCTCGGGGAAGTTCTGTCCCTGAGCTTGTCCTGCTTGAAGCCACAGAAATTTCTGGCCTCGGTGATGGCCCAGCTCGCCCTGGGGAGGAGGGACCCACAACCCGGCCCCATGCCCAGCACAGCGCACAGCCAGACCCTCTCCATTTCCATGTCCTCGCTTGCATTCCCCACAGGCATCTCCTGATGAATCCTCGCCTTCTCCAACCACTCCTGGACTCATCTCCAAGCCCTTCTGCCATGCCACGAGCTCCTCCCGGGGACAGGAGGAGGGGATGTCCCAGCAGCAACCCCCGGCTCAGCCACGCTCCGATCCTCTCCACCTGGGTGTCCCGCAGCGTGCTGCCCCCCGGGAAGGAGCAGGAATTGACCGTGGGGCTGAGGAACCAAGCTGGGCTGCTGGGGACACCCAGATCTTCTCTCTGCCCTCCAGGATTTAGAGCCAAGGGACTCTGGGGGCTACCAAGCCACGCAAAGTCTCCAGCCAGGAGCTCGCCCTGATGCCAAAGTGCCCCCCCCGCGCCCTCCCCGGCCCACGTACCCGTATCTCCGTCGTCACCGGGCACTTGACCAGCTTGAAGTTCTTGCCCATGTTGAAGCTGTTGCTGTAGAAGCACACCTTGAGGATGCGCATCTCCTCCCGGTCCGCCTCCAGCGGCCCCATGCCCAGCGTGGCCTCCAGCGTCCCGCCCAGGCTGCGGAAGGAGCTGCTCCGCGGGCGGCCCAAGGGCTCGGGGACCGCCGACATCCTCAGCACGCCCGGGGCGCTAGGAGCTGAGCATCCCTTCCCTGCGGGGAGAGAGACAACGCTGGGGGGGCCTGGGGGCGGCGGGAGAGGGGAAAACCTCGGGGAATTGGCGGCAGGGGTGGGATGGGGATGGGCAGGGACACCCAGGGTGGGTGGGAGAGAGGAGGGAGGGAGGGATAAAGGGGTGGAGAGCGATGGAGAGATGGAAAGAGAAAGAGAAAGGAGTGCGAGCGAGGGTGCTCTCCCTCCACGTGTGCTCCCCCCTGGCCACACACGGCCACCAGACACCACCTGCGCCCTGACCCAGCACCTTCAGGAAGGATCTGTATGTCCCCAGCACCTCCCCTGTGTCCCCAGCACCTCCAGAACAGTGTCCCTCTGTCCCCAGCACCTCCAGAGCAATGTCCTCGTGTCCCCATCACCAACAGAACAGTGTGTCCTTGTGTCCCCAGCACCTCTTTTGTGTCCCCAGCACCTCCAGAAGTGTCCCCATGTCCCCAGCACCTCCAGATCAACACCTCAGTGTCCCCCAGCACCTCCAGAACAGTGTCCCTGTGTCCCCAGCACCTCCAGATCAGTGTCCCCGTGTCCCCAGCACCTCCAGAGCAACACCCCAGTGTCCCCAGCACCTCCAGACCAGTGCCCCTGCGCCCTCAGCACCTCCAGAGCGATGTCCCCACGCCCCCAGCACCTCCAGAGCAGCCCCCCCGCTGTGTCCCCAGCACCCCTGCAACAAAACCCCCGTGTCCTTTCACCTCCAGAGCAACACCCCAGCATCTCCAGCACCTCTGGAGCAACACTAGCATCCCCAGCAGGTCGCTGCCATCCCTCACCACGCGGACACCGCCTTGCACATGGAGTTCGCGCTCCGTTAACCGGCTCCGGCTCGCCCAGCGCAGCGGCCACCCCTCGCCCTCCATCCCATACACCCGGTGCCACGCTCACCCCTGCCTCCCTCCGTCCACGGCCCCAGAAAAGCGGGCGAAGGCTTCGCCCCCCGCCTCTTGTCCGTCGGCCGCGGAAGCGTGCGCAGCGCGGGGCCCCGTGGCGCGGCTTCCCAGCGGAGCCGAATTTAGCAGAGGGCTGCACGGAGGCGAGAGCGAGACGGGGAGAGAGCAACCCCCGGGGCCCGTCGCTACGCGGAAGGGCAATACTTATTTATGTCGGTTCGCTCTTTTATTTTTAGAGGCCATCGAAAACGGGTAGCCTGCTCGAAAACGGCCCTCGGGCCGGAGGGGAAGTGGTTTGAGTTTTCGTTTTACCGAGAAAAACTGGGAAAAAAAAAAAAAATAATTCGGCCTGCGTCGAGCTAACACGGCGTGGGATCTTGGGTGATCCCGAGCAGATTCTAAATCTTGTTTTTTGTTTTTTGTTTGTTTTTTGTGGGGTGTTTTGGGTTGGCAGGAGGGATGGGAAAGCCCTGTCCTGCGTGCCCTGGGGCCGCTCGCTCCGTACATGGCTGCGGGCAGCTGCCACACGCTGATCTTTGGCTGTGCAACAATAAATGTGGAAATTCACCCGTCAGGCCCCTCCCGGGTCCAAGCCCTTGCCGAGCTCGGCTCTCGAGTTACTGATTAACAGGCAGGAGGCTGTTTGCAAACAGGAGCCTGGATACTCGCGGGTCGAACCCGCCTGCGTCACCCCGGGGGAACGGCCCCGGCTCGGGGGTCCCCGCCCTGGAGGCATCGCTTCTGGAGGCACAGGGGGGCTGGGGAGGACACTGGGACACCCAGTTGGATGTCCCCAAATTCACAAACCCCACAGGGGTTTGCCCTGCGGATCCAAGCAGGTGGCACCGAGACCTGGAAGGTGGCAGGGGATGGGGAGGGTGGCACCCGAGGGGTCTCCGCTCTGCGCAGGGTGCCCGGGGGACGGTGCAGGGACAACCCCAAAGTGCCCAGGGGGATGTGACAGCCTCTGCTACAGCCGGGGACGGTGTTAGAGCAACCCCAACGTGCCCAGGGGGATGTGACAGCCTCCTGGTACCCCTGGAGATGGTGCAGGAGCAACCCCAACATGTGCCTTGTGTCGGCTGGGCAGAGGCGAGCAGGGGAAGGCAAGGAAAACGCACGGCGAGGCGCCGCTTGCAGGAAGCATTTTCGCGGCTGCCCGCTGGCTTTTCTTCCTCCCCAATTTTTTTTCCCCCCCTCCCCTTTCATTTCTGCGATTTGCTCCCTAATTTGCAGGGCGCTCAGAGCTGACAAACCCGAGCCCCGCGCAGGACCGTGTGCCGCCGGCACGCCGCGCGCTGGCTCCTGCAGCTTTTTCAAGCAGCCCCACTGAGCCACCGGCCTAAAAATACGCTCGGAGCTGCACGAAGGGCTTGGCTGGCAGCGGTGCGAGGTGCCCTGCAGCAGCACGGACAGCCTGGATTCCTCCCGGGGAACGGGGAAGGAGGAGGCTCCGCAGCGCCGCGGCTGCGCTGGAGCATCGCCGAGACGATCCCGGGACCCCCGGGCAGGGGAAATGCAACCCGGCACCCTCGGCTCCATCACGGGCTGGCAGCGAGCCCCTCGCGCCCAAGGGCACGGGTTTGTGCGTGTGCGCTCACACATTTCACACCGTCGTGTGTTGTTGGTTTTTTTTTTCCCTCTCTCCGCTTCGCAGCAACGCAGGGAGGATCTCGCAGCAACCCACATCCTTTGCAGAGCCCTCCGACGGCCCCTGTCCCCGCGGCGAGGCACCTCGCGGCCTCCTGCTCCCCACGAGAGCTTGGGGGGGAGCGGGGACAGCCGGTGCCCCCCACCCACGGTGGCTGCCGTGTTCCTGACCAGCACCGGGGCCAAGCATCCGTGCTGCGGCCACCCGGCCTCGCTGCCCCTGCCCCCTGCTTCCTGCTCACCGAGATCGAAACAGCGATAGGGCCGAGCAGAAGGAGCAAGCCCCTTCTGCCCGGGGCAGAAATGTTCGCTTGGGGTTTTGCTGCTCCCCCCTCAGCACCCAGTAAAAGCTGGGTGCCCCCCCCCCCGGGGACACCTCTCCTCCTCCCAGCCCCTCGCTGCCCCTCGGTGTCCTCCCCAAATTCACAAATTCCTCACTGAACTGCACCGCAGCTTCTCCTGCCAGCACCTCCGGACACCTACGGCCGCGTCCCCCGGGGGTCAGGGGCACCCTCCTGGGGGTGTCGCGGTGGGGACAGGGCCGGGGAGCTCAGCTCCCGGGTGGGAAGAGCTCTGGGACGAGCGCTGGCGTTTTCTCAGGGCGCACGCAGCAGAAACGCTTTGCCTGGTTCTCCTTTCTCCCCACCTTTCTCATCGTTTTCGGTTTTCTTTCCCCAGCCCCGTTCCCACGGCACGTCCCCTTGCACTTTCCCCGGGGCTGAGCCCACGGGACGGGACCGGGGCTGGGGGTCCCCAGCCAAAATACAAGCCAGGAAGCGGGCACAGCACCCTGGGGCACATCCCCACTGGCTGTGCACCCCCAGGACCCCTTCTCCGGGGTGTCCATGCCCCATATCGACCTGGCCATATATTTTCAGGGTACAGAAGGGGCAGCACCCCATATTTCCAACCCTGCCCTCTGGCACAGGGACAGGGCCAACAGGAGCCTGGCTCAGCCCACGGCGCCGCGGTGGCATGAGGACAGTGGTGACACAGCCCAGTGCAGGGACAGAAGTGACCCTGGACTGAAACCGAGTCCTTGCACCCCCAGCACCGCCACCAGCCCCCCACCATCTCCTCGGGGCTCTTCTGGGGCACCCCGAAATGCACCCAGCCGCCCGGGCGCTGGCGCAGGGCGCACCAGGAAGTTTCTCGTGGCGCTGCCGCTCGCTCCGGGGACGCAGAAAAGTTTCCTGCTCTGGCACGGCTTCCCCCAGCCCTACCCAAACCCCAGGCACCCCAAGACCGACGGCTGCCACCCCATCCCGGCCCCCAGCTCGGTGTGCCCGCGCTCAGCCCGCCGCCCACCCCCCGGTCAAGCGCAAGGGGCGAGGGTCTGCGCCCCAATTTTTGCCCCCAGGGAAGCCGGGGATGGAAGGGGGGGGGGGGTCAGGAGGCGAGGGGCACTTACGGAAAGTGGAAGGGGGGGGCTGTCCCCTGCGTCCCCACCCCGAGCCCGTGCCGCTGGTGCTGCCTCTTCCTGCTGCGGCTGGCGAGGCTGTGCGGAGGCATTTGCATAGTGCCCACGCGCGGGCACGCTCGCACACGGCTGCTCGGGGTACAGGTGGGGAAACTGAGGCACGGCTCCCCCCCCAACAGGGGACAGGGGTTTGGGTACAGCAGCACACAGCCCTGTAGTGTTATGTCAGGGGAAATCCTCTTCCCTGCCCGCCCGTGGGACCCCACAGCAAGGATCCCCCCCGCTGTGCCCCCCTAATTCCGTGCTGGGTCAGTCGGTTCCGGCCCCATGCTCCCCGTCCTGCCCCGTGTCCCTCTTGCCCCCACGCCACGGCCATCACCTGGTGGAGACCCCCCCCAGCACCCCACATCCCCAAAGCCCCCCAAACCCGCTGCATTTCCACCCCACACCCCCAGCTTAGGGGCTGCAAGCCCCCTCCTCCCACGGGGCAGCGGGGACCCACCACTTACCCCAGCCCCCCACGAGGGTCCCCGGCCAGGGGGCTCCATCCCTCACGCCGGCATCCGGCGTATGCCACCCCGAGCCATGCTGCCTGCTCCCTGCTCCGCTCCAGGACACCCAAAAAAACCCCAAAACTGCAGCCCCCAGCCCCTTGCCCCCCTGGGGGCTGCCGCGCTGCGCTCCGTGCCAAGGTGTCCCCGGAGCAGTGGCGATCCCAAAGGCCAGGGACGAGATCCCAAAGGCCAGGGACAAGCGGGGGCCCCCGCAGCGCTGCTCGCCCCACCCCGGCCCTGCCCCATCCGTGCAGGTATTTAATGACTCACGGCAGCAGCGTTACGGTGCCGGGAGCCCAGGGTTCTCGTGGCGGTGACATCGGGCTCACAACTTGTAACTGGGGCTTTTGGGGCAGCCGGGTGGCTTGTTGAAGGTCCCCGCACCAAACCTGTTTGCCTCAGTTTCCCCTTCCTTCTGCCAGCCCACAGGGGATTCGTCCCAGGCTGGTTTGGCACCAGATGGACCCGGTGCCTCGGGGGTAAGGAAGGCAAGGCAAACACAGCAGGGCCAGGGGGTGACGGGGACATCGGGACGAGTGTCCCGGTGCAGCGGGGTTGGGGGGTGCAGGACGGTGCTGCAGCCCCAGCCGGCCCCGCTCAGCCCCTTGGGGCACTGCGGGGCCTCCACGTGATGGCCAGAGGAAGCCCGTTTCGCAAAGCAGAGGAAATGACACAAGCTCCAGCTGCGGGGACGGGCTGCCCCGGGGGGGTTGGAGCAGGTACGGGGGTGTTGTCCTCTCTGCTTGTAGAACCGACCCCTCCTGATGCCCCTGGTTCCGCACGACAACCAAAAACGCTGCCGAGCATCCCCAGACCTCATCGAGGATGGGTCCCGGCACGTTTCCACCTGACACCTCTCATGCTGCGGGGGCATTATCCCCCCCCCCACCCCGATACACCCCCATTTTTCTAGGGGAAAACCATCGCTGCGGCTGCTTTTGGGCGCAGGGCAGTGCAGGGACACGCACCCCAGCTGCCAGCCCGGTGCTGTGGCTGCCGGCTGGGCACGGCGGTACGGGCAGCACGCTCCCGAATATCAGCAATAGGACGCGGCGAGCTGCCGTGACGCCCACGGCCGGCAGCTCCCCGAGGGGGTGACTCAGGCACGGGGAAAGATCGGCGTGTTCCCGGCACGGAGCCGGCGAGGGGACGCGGTGCGGCCATCTGCGCAGGAACAGCTCGCCGCCAGGCTCCCTGCGAGCTCGGTCCCCCCACCAAGCGCTTGGGCAACGGGGTGCACAGCAGGGACGGGGTCCTGAAGGCAAAATGTCCCTGCCGAGCTCCTGCCGGCTGCTCCTACTGACCGGGAGCTTCCAGGCTAGAAATACCCAAGCGTTGTCCCTTCGCCACGCCACAGCCGTCAGCTTCTCCGTGCTGCTCCGGCTAGCAGCGAGCCCCCTGGCACAGCCAGGCAAGTTTCAGGGCAAGAGACCCCCCCCCGAGCATCCCCAGGCTTTGTGGGCAGCAGGGTTTGGCCTCGTCTGGAGCTCCAGGAGAGGCACAGCTCGCACTGTGCCGTGCCTGCAGCTGCCAGACCCACGGGGCTGTGAGCAGCACCCGTCCCACGGCCGTGCTCCCAGCCACAAGCCCCAGGAGCGGAGCCAGGACGAGGAGCACAGCCGGGACCAGGCGTGCCAGGGCCCTGAGGATGTGCACTAATCCTGCAGTGTATTACAGGAGCTCCCAAAATCAGGCTGGAATTGTCTGCGAGCCCCTGAGGGGAGCAGCAGGGGGGTGCTGGAGGTGTTCCTCCCCTCGGGGCGATGCAGGAGCACGGGGCTGAGGCCAGGAGCGTGGCAGCAGCAGGGCTCAGCCTCAACCCTCCCGACCGAACCGATCCTCCGAAGCTGGCGCTAAAAACCAGGCTAAAAATAACCCCGAGCAGCACACAAAGCCTCCCTTCGGGGAGGGGAACAGCTTCCCGGGAACAGGGTGGGCGTATTTCCCGGTAACCTTTCAGCGCGAGAAGGAAGCCGAGCGGGCGAGGGCTCGCAGCATCGGTTTTGGCAGGCGGGTGCCGGTCGCTAGGCATCCCGGTCGCCAAGCAACCCGCGGGTACCACACGATGCTGCTCCTGCATCCTTTTTTTGGGGAGGGGAGAGGGTCTGGGGTAATAGCCCACCCTATACCGGGGCTGGTGTGGGGAATTAGTTGTGGGATGAGGCCGGCATCACCGCGCCGTGACACCTGCAGGGTCCACGGACCGGAGCGGCGCTCGTCCTTCTCCCACCCGTACCAGAAGCGCCCATCCCTGCTGGAGCTCTGTGTGCTCACACTAATTAACCTCCTTGGATCCACCTCAGCTTCATTAGGGAAACTCGGCTCCTCCAGAACCCCCTGGGCAGGCTGTGTTGGGCAGAAATCACGCCGGAGGGTGCCAAGCTGCAGGTCCCCCCAGCGCATCCACCCCCGTCCCCCGTCCTCAAGCCCGAGCTGCGGCTCCGCATCCTGCAGCAGCCACGGCCTCGGTCAGAGCCACAGCGGCTTCCCCGGGGCTACGTGTGCCCAGCACCAGCTCGGAAGCCACCTCCGAGCCCTGCAGCCCAAAGTCATTTCCCTTTCCCAACTGCCAGGCCCCGGCATGGGGCGCTCTGAACGTTTGGGCAGTGCCCACGAGCGGGTCCCGCCGTGCCCCTCGATTTATCCGCACCATCCCAGGCAGCCACAGCGCGGCTTGGCACCAGACAGCTCACTTTTCGGCAGGGCTTGGATCTGCAAAACGTGGGGAAGTTTGCTCTGGGGGAACTCAGTTTGGGGAAATTAATTTCTGCCATTTAATTAAGCATTTCATTTTGCTACCATCAGCCGCCTCGGTGCGCGCTGGCACGCCGCTGGGCGGGCTTGTGCACAGGACAAGATCTCCGCAAAGCTCGAGGTTTCTGCCCTTTGCAAAGCTCCCAACCTTTCTGTCAGAAAAAAATATAAAAATAAACAAATAAATAAGTTTTTAAAAGACCATTTTAAAAGTGAAATAAGCCGAGCGACCCCCCCAGAGGTGCCTCCCGCTGTTTGACCCTCATCGCTCCGCGCACACCACCGCAGGGACAGCGCGATGTTTATTCGTGTTTAATTCCCCCAAACCGGGAGGTTTTGGAACTCTTCCAGCAGACCCGCGGTGCACGGCCCCCGGGGTTTGAACTCCAGGTTTTCCTCGTGCTCCCCCAATTAAACGTCTCCCTGGCACTGGCACCACGAGCACCCGGCCTCCTGCGCCCCGAATGCCCCCCATACCCGGCGGCACGGCTCCTGGGGGATGGGGGCAGCTTCTTTTTGCCCCCATCTCCAAGCACACAGGGGCAGTCCCGTGGCCGCAGGCCCTTTGCAATCTCTGCGCGGGGCAGGGCCTGGGAAGGGGGGGATTTCCCATCTGAAATCCCTCGGTGCTTCAGCCTGGGGAGATAACAACAGGCAGCACAAGGCCCCAGCTCCTGCCGGGTGGAAATTCCCCTCGCAGCCGCTCTCCTGTGGCTGGAACCGGCCGTGGGGACAGGCGCAGGTATTGCGCCTCTGGCTGTGGTGGCAGAGGGAGCTGTAGGAAAGCCCCCTTCATCCTTTTCCTCCTCCTCCTCCTCCTCTGCTATGCCCCTGCTGCTGCCTCAGCTCGGGGTGCTGTGGGTCACAGCGGGGGGAGCCCCAACCTGCCCCCCCAGCCCCTCACCCAGCCCTTTCCAGCCATAACTCAGCACCACCAACAGCACCAGCGTGGCTTCATCCGGGGCTGGAAAAGCCTCAGGGACGCTCACAACCCCCTTGCGTGCCCCCCCCAAAAAAAAAGGAACAGACCCCTGCACGCAGGGAACGGACGCTGGACGGTGCCGAGCAGAGGGTGCAGGGTGCTGGGTGTGCGAGGCTGGAAGCTCCCGGCCGTGGCAGCTCTCGTGCTGAAATGGGAGCCGAACGAAGCTCCGTGAGCAAGGCGTCGGGCTGGCGCTGCGCGGGAGGCACGGGGAGCGAGGCAGGACGAGCGCCCTGGGGGGTGGGATGAGGGCAGGGAGGAGGCAGAGCTCTCCTAACGGGGCACACGATGCTGATGACCGCCCCGGAAGCACCTCCACGGGGCACAGCATCACCCAGGAACTTTTTCAACCAGGGGAAGCGGACACTTGAAGGCCGCAGCTCGCATCCCGGGATGTCGTGAATCACGCCCAGCCGGCGGCTGAGCTTTTCCAGTGGCTGCACGGGGAGCCCACAAGAAGTCTCCCCCTGGACGAGGCCGCCGGGTTTTCCCTGTGGGAAGCGGAGCTTTGCTGGAAGCACCTTGGGACCACGCGTCTGCGCGGCCCCACAGCGAAAAACATGGCTGAATGCCGTGGGGTTTCCCCGGCCCGCGTTTCGAACGCGACGTGTTCCTGTTCCCCTTTGAAGCTGCTTCCCCAAACACAGCTCCGAGGCCCTGCCGTGATGCCCCCGCCCCACGGGGCTGCGGAGGGATGGCCAAGCCAACGAGACGGTCACCCCCGGGAAGGATTGTTGCATATAATAAGCAATTTTTGCCCCCCAGATTTCCCCGGGGAAACGTCTCCCCGTGATCTTTTTGTGCCGAGCATCCTAGGTGTCAACCATCCTGCTCCCGGCGCTGCCTGAGCGGAGGAGGAGACCTGCGTATGCACGCTTGCATTCGGGAATGCAAGGAGGCTTCGCCGCGAAGGCTCACGTCTCCATCCACTCCTCGTGAGTAATAACCGTGCCAGGGAAAAAGCAAAATGATTCAGATGCTGCCTCCCCAGCCCCCACCGCCTGGAAGAGCCTGAACGCCGAATATTCACCGCAGCTGAGCACGAAGGCATGGAAATGCAGAGCCTGGGGACAGCTCGTGCCCCCGCACCCTTGCACTACCTGTGCCCCCCCCCCCGTGGGACATCCCCACCTCTGTGCGCCTTCCTCTCCCGTCCTGGCACCGGTGGATCTCCAAAAACCTGACCCCTGACGCTCGTCCTGTGCCAGGAGCCGCACCACCGTGCCTTGGAGATGTGCTGCGGGAGCAACGGGTGAGAAGGGGGCCGGTCCTGGGCTGTCCCTGCTCCTCTCCAAGCCCCACATCTCCCTTCCCCACGGCTCTCCTCCAGCAGGAGGATGAGGAGGGACACGTGAAGGATGCGGAGGGGCACTGCAGCAGCCTGCAGCAGATTTTGCCCTGGAAATGCCCCTGAACTGGGCAGTCTGGGGGCAGCGAGGGGCAGGAGGACCCTCGCCGCGGCTCTGTGACCACTGCTGAGCCGTCCCCACCTCCTGCCGTAACACCAGAGCCTCGCCCGAGTGGCTGGAGTGCTTGGCCTTCCCCAGCTGCTCCGTTTCACCGCTGTTTTACCTCCTCCACTTGGCAATCCCAGCCCAACCCCGAGCCCGCTGTGCCCTTCCCCACCCCATTTGCAGGCACCTGGCCCTGGGGACACCGTTCCCGCCCAGGGGACGCAGGCGGATTCACCCGCATCACCTTCGGAGGAGCAGCGCGTCCTGCTCGGATGACACATCCCCGGCCCACCGGGGAAAAAGAAACTGCAACCAGAGGCACCCGAAGCAGAGCGGAGCTCAGGCACGCCGGCACCTTGTGAGCACGGGGGTGTTGCATCAGCCCCTCGCACCGCAACGCGCTCCCGTCCCCGGGCTCCCCCCCCTGCCTTGCTCCTCTCGAGGTTCGCCGAGAGAAAAACCGCCCTGCCCTTGGGCAAACAGTGAGCTGGCAGCAGATAGCAGAGCGGCACCTCCCGCCTCATGCCACGGCCCAGCTTCTCCCCAGCACCCCGGCGCGGACAAGCAACGGCCCCGCTCCCGCTTCCTTCCCTCGGCTCCCCCCCCCCTTCTTCGCCCTGCGCCCCGAAAGCGAGCGGCGGCGCTCACCTTGGCGGAAGGGGAGCGTGGGGGACGCCTTGGCCCGGGCTGGCCCCAAGGGCACCTCGGCAGCCTCGCCGTCGGGGTGGGTTGCCCAGACGGGTGCGTGTCCCCGCTGGCTGGTACCGGTGGTGAAACCACTCCTCCCCACCGCCCGCTTCCGGATAGGGCTCGCCGGGGCCGGCGGGAGCCGCGACGCTCGCCGGGGAGGAAGAGGAGGCAGCAGGCGAAGAAGGCCCCGGGATCCCTCACCTGCCCGCCCAGCCACCCCTGAAGGCCCCACGGAGCGGGTCGGGGCAGGTCCCGGCCGGGAATTTGGGCACGGAGCCCGGAAGGCCGGTGTTTGGGGTTGGTCCCGCTCCCGGCTCGTACCTGGGAAGAGCTGGCAGGCCGCCCCCATGGAGCCCCGGCGGGACGCCCCGGCGCTGCGCAAGGGTCGAGGCAGGAAGGAGGATGGTGCAAGAGCCGCTGTGCCAACGTCCGGGGGGGTGCGGGGTGGGGTCTGGCACCGCCGCCGCCCCACGACACCTCCCCGCTTGGGGGGTGCGCCAGGACCCCCCGAACGCTCGCTCGCCGAGGACCCCCCTCCACGGCCTCCGCCTGCGGAACTGCCCCCAGCCCCGGAGCAACGCCGAAACGTAACCTCAGCTGGGTTTGGAGGAGCCGAGGAAGAGCTGGAGGAGGAGGAGGGGTCGCCACGAGCCCCCCGCCATGGGGGGCTGCCATGGTCCTGGCGGCGGGGTGCCCCGGGGGTGGCGGGGGCACAGCCGTGAAGCGGAGCAGGGTGGGGGAAGTGGCGGGGCGAAGCCGCAGCGGGGCACTTCCCCTAAACCCGGGCAGGCGTCTTCCCTCCTGCCACCAGCGCTGCAGGCAGAAGCCACAAACTGCGCCTGCTGCAGCCCCAAAGGCTTCGTGGGCTAACGGGCTCTTTGGGAAGCCCCCCCTGGCCAGCACCCCCACGGCAGTGACTCCACTTCCCCACGGGTGATCTGGCTCTGTGGCTGGGTCGTGCCGTGGGGATGGAGGTTGGTCCATCCATCCGGGCCCCCATCGCTGCTGAGGCCACCCAGTTCCACTTCAAGGAGGGTCCCTGGGGAGCCGTGACCTCCTGGGGGCCCCCTGCCCATCCCAGAGGTCCCCTGACCTCAGCAGGTCCCTGCCGAGCTGCACATCAGCGGCTGCACCCCACGGCCGGGCACAGGGGGGTCCGGAGGGTCCCCCCAGCATGGGTGCCTCAGGAAGAGGCGTTCAGCGACAGCTCTCACCCCACCATCTCTTTCCAACCCATTCCTCCTCGGCTCAGCTCACTCCTCCCCTGCTGCCCCAAGCTCACCCCGAGGCGCGATGCCTGCGGCACGGGGCACGACCCGCGCGCAGCCCCCTCGCCGCATGCACCGAACGCAGCCGGAGCATCCCCGCAGCCGGCTCACACCCCGAGGGACGGGACAAGAAGGAGCCACAAGGACCAGACGGCTTCTGTGCGAGCCCCACGGGGGCCAGAAGCACTGAGGACGAACACGGGGGGTGGCCACCGTCACCCTCCTTCCAGCCCAGCCCAGCCCCCGGCGGTGCCCAGAGCTCCCGCGGCGGCTCTCCCACGCACGCGGAGCAGCGCTGACAGCCTGCGCCCACTCTCCGCTTGCCAGCCAAGCTATTTCCATGCCTAAATGCCATCAAAGCCGTGCAGCTACCTCCGCACGCCCCATGAGGGCCAGCGTCTCCGGCACAGGGCAGGGGGGAGAGCGCGGTGGGCAATAGGTGCCATCCTGCTGGAGGGGGTCGCAGAGACCACCGGCTCCAGGAGCCCCTCTGCTCGCTGCCACGGCTCCGTGGAGAGGTGCGGCAGCCCCCCGCAAGCCTTTCCCTCCCCGTGCCCTCCCGAGGAGGTGCCTGGGCTCCTCGCAAGTTTGGGAGAGACACCGAGATGCTGCTGCCGTGCTCCGGGCAGCGCGGCCCCCAGGGAGCAAGGGGGGCTTTTGTCCTGCTGATCCCTGCCAAAAATGAACCCCCCCCCCCCGAGCCTCCCACAGCGGCTTCGGCCCCGAGACTTACAGGAGAGCTGGTTTAACAGCCTGCTGAGCCATCCCATGCTCCTGCACCGAGGGCGAGCTCGTAGCTGAGAAATGCTCGAGAGAAACAGGTTTCCCCCCGCCTCCCCCCCCCCCTTTCCCCAAACCACCCTCTTCATTGGCACAGAGAGAAGCGATAAAATCTGACAGGATTTATTAATAGCACCTCTCCCATCACTAGGGAGCGGTGCTTCGGCACAGCTTCGAGCATCCCAGCACGGGGCTGCTCGAGGCCAGAAGGCACCAACTTACTTTTTGCCGGGGAGCGGGGACGGTGCCGGAGGGTCTGGGAGACCGGAGGAGGACACCGGCGGCGGCTCCGAGGCCTCCAGCAGATGTTTGCCGTGCTGGGGACACCGGAGAGGAGCAGGAGAAGTTGCGTGGCTCGCCGGAGTCGGGCAGGAGCGGGGAGATGCTGCCAGGAGAGGCGGCTGGGGGTGTCCTTCGAGCAGGAGGGTGGGATGCAGCGGTCCCCCACTCGCTCGGAGCCGCTGCACGGCTGCTGCATGTGATTGCTGCCATCTTCAGGACGGCCAACCTGAGCTGGAGAAATACCCTCCGGGCTTCCCCAGGCCGCCACCTGAAGCCAGCAGGGCTGGCAGGGGGTGACAAGGGGGTGACGAGATTGGTGACACCGGGGTGTTTTTGGAGGGGGTGTCACCGGGAGCCGGGGTAAATGTTCTGCTGGTGAGCGATGCACCCCAATAGGAGCACAGCTGCTCGTCACAGCAGTGTGGGGGCCCCACTTCCCTCAGTGTGGGTGCCCCCCACCAGCACCCCCTCTCTCCTCAGCCCTCGGGAGCAGCAGGGTCAGGCCCTCAGGTGTAGAAAAGGATGAAGGAATTAGCAGGAAATGGCCCCAGACGGGGCTAGATCCGCTCCTCTTTCAGAGCTCTGACCAGCATTTTTCCCTCATTACACCCATAAAGGGGCCAGGCAGGCAGCGGGGTGGGAGGGCTGGGCTGTCCCCAAAACCATCAGGGTCCTCCACAATTTATCTGCTGACATATTCCTGCTCATCGACCCCACTCAGCCTGTGCCTACAGACCCCCGGTGTCCTCCCCATCCCAGCCCAGCTCTCACTCCTGGTGCCTCGGGATGTGGCGCTGGGCCCACCCAGCCCCGCAGAGCTGAGATCCCACCAGGCCTTGGAGCAGCCCCCAAAGCCCTTCCCCGGCACCCCCACACTTTGGGGGATGCCTTTTGGTCACTCCTAGCTCCCACCCCAGGGAAAATAACCGATGCAGCCCTGGGGAGGCAGAGCAGTGCCGGGCGGGGGTCCTGCACCCCCGGCCTAGCGATGGAGGAGGCCGAAGTGACCGTGTCCGACCTCCTCGTGCCTGCAGGCCAACCCCTTCTCCACCTGGAGCCACTGGTGCTCGTGACAGCAGGGTGGGAAGGTGGTGGCCATGAAACCTGGAAGAACGCAGCTCCGTGGTGGCCTGGGCATCCGCTCGCCTTTGGCTGCGGAACCGGTGGCATCCCCGTGCTGTTGCCATGGGGTTGCCATGGATTTTGTGTCTGCTGTTACCATGGAGAAAGGAGGAGGCCGGGAGTGGGGGGCTGCTGCCAGGGCCACCAGCACGTCCCCCAGACCCCGCACCGAGGAGCTGGGGGACTGACGGGGCTCTGGTTCCCCCTTCTTGCCCTTCTTGAAGGTGGGAGTGACGCTGCCTTCCCAGGGAATTGAAGCCCCCTGATGGAGTCAGCTACAGGCAGCTCTCCTGGCTGCAGTTCTTGTCTCCTGCCGGGGGGCTGGTTGGGATAGGAGCCAGGAGTAAAGGGGGTGTCGGGGAAGAGCTTTGAGGTTGCTCCAAGCCCCTTCAGGATCTCAGCTCTGCAGGGCTGGGTGAGCCCATCACGGTGGTCCCAAGGCAGGAGGGCTGAGCTGGGCTGGGCATGGGAGGACAGGCTCTGTAGGAACAGACAGATGAGACACGTCAGCTGAGGTCCTGGTTTGGGACTGAGGTGGTCCGGTGGGTGCTGCACCCCCTGACGGAGGATGTATTTCTGCTGTGTGGTTGTCCCAAATCTGGGGACACATGTAGGGCAATGCCGGTGCACAGCGAGGTTCAGGAGGGCACTCAGGTCCCAGTGGGGCTGGGCTCTGAGCTGGCCATAAAAATCAGCGTGGAAGCTCAGGAGCGCGGTTTTATTTGAGAAATGAGCTCATGATGGGAGTTGTATTTGAGAAACCTTGATGCGAGCTGTCCTGACCTGCTCCCTCTCCTTCTGGCCTGCAGTGCATGGAGATCACGGCTGCAGGTTCACAGGGGTCCGTGATACAGACACCGAGGCATTATCACGTTAATTTCCCCATCTGATTACAGATTACTGCCAACCACCACTAGCAAGTGTACGTATAATTAATAAAGCAAATGTATATCAAGCCATTATGAATTATGGCCAAGAAAGCAATTATATATAAATAGATCTATATTGTCAATAGTAGCAGCAATCAACAGTATCATAGCAAGTGTGTATATATATAAAGTATATATATATTAATATACAGGAACATACCACTATTAATATATAATGTATAATATAAGATATAAGATATAAGAAATCAGATATAAGATATAAGATATAAGATGTAAGATATACGATATGATATATAACATAATATAAAACAAATATATATATCAGATAGCAGATATAGCAGATATAGCAGATACATCAGATATATAGTATACAATACAATATGCAATACATTATATATAATGCACAATGTATAGTATATATTATTTATAATATATTTATTTTATAATATATCATATAT
>CM021767.1:117867566-117896108 GCA_011076525.1 Nettapus auritus
TGTGTAATATGCTTATTATATATTATTTATAATGTATTTTATAATATAATACATAACATTACAGGAACTTACCACTAGTACAGTAGCAAATATACTGACGATAGCTTACTTATCTGTACACGTGTGCACATATATTCAAAGTGTCACCAGTACAGAGTGCGATCAAGCCGACCTCAGCAATGGGCCAGTTCAGACCCCGTGGGACCCAGCACGACAAGGACAAAGCCCCACGCCGAGGTCAATCGGTGTCCCGGGATTCGGGGACAGATGGGCTTCCCCAGCCAGGCCGGGTTTCTGTCAGGAACACTGGGGGAAAAGGCAAAGTTTGTGCCACACGGGAAGGGCTCGGGGAGAGGCTTTTTGGGGAGGAGAACGAGTCCTCTGTGCTGCAGAGATACAAGAGGGTGTGGAACCCCACACACCAGAGCACCGGCGGGCGCTGCTGTGTTGGGTGCTCTGCACACACGGCTGGGTGGCAGGGCTGTGTCCTGCCCACTCAGGCAGCTTCTGCTTTCCCCAAATTGCTCTCCAGTTCTTCCAGCTGAAACAGCCAACGGCAGTCACGGATTCCTACTTTCTTGGATGTTTTTCCCTTTTCCAGATGAAGCGTTGCTGTTTCAGTTCCTTGTTGCTGCCCTTCTTTTCAGTATCTCAGGCTGCTCAAAGTTCCCGGGTGCACGCTGCGCCTTACCAAGGCAGTTTCTGCTTCCCAGACCAGGTTTTCAGGTGGGCAGTTCCCAGGCTGGAAGACATTTTCTTCTGTCTCCGTATTAGCAAATATCTACCTGGGGAGTCCACATCTGGTCCCAGTACTGCAGACGTGGTCTCACCGGTGCTGAGGAAGGATCCCCCCCCTTGACCTGCTGGCAATGCTTTGTCTAATGCAGCCCAACAGAGCAGCAGTCCCCTTTGCTGGCTCCTGTTCAGCTCGGTGCCCACCAGGACCCCAGGCCCTTCTCTGCCAGGCTGCTTCATGCTCCCAGGAGCTTCTTGACCCTCTAGCCTAGCATGCTGTAGAGGAAAAGGGCCACCATAAGGACAAGGGCCTGGGGAAGGGCAGCATAGTGCGCTACCTCCAGCATGGAGGACAGAGTGCAGAGGAGCACTGGGAGCAAGCAGGGCCAGCTGGGTCACCAGAAAGCTCGGTACCCACTCAGAAAGGAGAGGAAGCAAGTCAGGACAACCTGTGTCAAGGGTTTCTCAATTAAAACTCCTGGCCACACCAACGGGTTGCCTTTTTGTGGGGTAGAGGAGCCGCCCTGGCAGCCATTTTGTGAGGTGCCATGGATGCCTTGGTGGCCATCTTGTCCTTACTGAGGGGAGGACAGACAGCATGGCTGGAGATGGAAGGGGGCTCTGCTGTGGGTGCTGCTGTGGCTGCTCCTCCTCTGGAGCTGAGCTCTCTTCTGCCTGGCCCAGGGCTTTCCCTCGGCACTGGGCAGTGCAAAGAGTGCAGACGGGTGCTGGGGGGGGTTACCCCAACCAGAGTCTCCCCTCCACTCCTAACCCACCTCCTCCCTGCCCTCAGCCTTTGCCATTCCCCACTTTTTCCCTCACTCCTCAATACCTGTCCTCCCTTGACCTGCTGGCAACACTTTGCCTAATGCAGCCCAACAGGGCAGCAGCTCTCTTGGTGGCGAGGGCCCTTTGCTGGCTCCTGTTCAGCTCGGTGCCCACGAGGACCCCAGACCCTTCTCTGCCAGGCTGCTTCTCGGCTAGCTGCCCCCCGCAGGTGTTGGTGCTGGGCTTGTTCCTTCCCACAGGCAGAACCTGCACTTTTTATTGAACTTTATGAGGCTCCTATCAGCCCTTTTCTCCGGCCTGTCTGTCTGAGCTGGCTGTGAGCCCCAGGGGTGTCCAGACAGCACCTGTGCTGAGTTGTTGGCCCTGGAAATGTCCTTGTGCTGCTGGATCATTCTCTGCCTCTGCCAGTGACCCTAGGAGGGCAGAGCAGGGCAGAGCTGCCCCTTGCACAGCCCCAGAGCTCCATTTCTCAATGTCCCTTCACAGAGCATTTGGGGAGCGCTCCCACAGCTCCAGCAATGCAGCCCCAGCTCTTGCTCCCCTTCCCACTGTAGCAGGGTGCTGAGCAGCCCCAAGGGTGCCGGTCCCTGCCTCAGTGGGCAACAGGGTCCCGTGAGAAAAATCTCAAAATTTTTCTCAGAGAGGATCTTCTGTGAAGCTATCTTTCTTTTTTTATCTATTACAACTGCAATGGCGGGCATCCTGCAAGCAGGAGCACACAGTAAAAATTTATCCTAACCTTATATTCCCTATTACCCAACACCTGATTTCTCCCGTTTCCCCAGTGACTGAGTAAATCAGGTTCACAAGCTACTCAATGCCCTTCTATACCATGTATGTACAATTTTATTTGACCGTTAATTTCTATTTTTCCTTTTTTTTTTTTTTTTTTCCATCTTCTTTTGTGACTAGAGGGCCAGTGATTTTTGTTTTTTACTGATTTCATACTGCTCATCCTGTTTTTCTTAGCTATCCCCCTTATTTTGGGACAGTGGGACTTTCCCCTTTATCTGCTTAACATACTCTCCACTGCTATACCGCACAATCACTTTTGAATACGCAAGGTTAGTGGAATTTCCCACTGCAAAAACACCTTCTATTGCAAAAACACAACTTTCTTTTTCACAATTCCTCCCTCTTCTTTTCTTACTCCTATTGTTATTTTTGCACCTCTTCACATACCCCATGCTTAAGTTTTTTCAACATTAAGGCATAATATTTTTCTTCTGATGTCACGGGGGTTGACAGATATACAATGCCATTACTGTTATAATACCAACAAATAGTTATTTGAGCCAATTCCTTTCAGGTAACCACAAAGTTAGTTTCTCCCAAATGTTTCTAAATCTCCAGGATGTGTCATCTTGAGCCACTCAATGTAGGATCTTGTTTTTTTTCCCCAATATTTTTGAGATCAGTCAAATTCTTCCTGTTTGATGTACATGTATACAGCAACTAGCATTAATTACAGTATACGCTTCTCCTTTGAGGTTATTAATAAATCTGATATCACTTGATTCTGGAGTACTATTTTTGCAAACTTGTTACCTCCTTTTGGATGCCTGTACTGCATCCAGGGTGTTATTTTCTAGTTCTTCAATTAGAGCTGAGATATTTACCTTTTTCCAATTCATTCACCCCTAACCAAGGTAAAAAACCACCTTGCAAAACTGTGAAATACCCTGTTTCTTTTTACTAGAGGATTATCTGGAGTCCTCTTAATTCTGCATGTGGTCTCAAGGGGTTATGACTCTGTGGGTCTTCAATAATAGTTACATTTGGAATTATTGCCCCCAGGGTGGAAGCTCCCTTCCATCCTAGGGGCAACACCTTCCTGGCTTTATGGCCACATAGCCAGTACCACCCCTTGCCATTTGGGACAGGCCATCTGGTTACAGGATTCTCATGTTGTATAGGGTGTGCATTATGTATATATCTGCCGTTTGAGATCAAGGAGCTCTTCCACACCACAGCTATGGAGCAGGGAGCACCAGCAATAAAAGGGTTTCTCAAATAAAACTTCCAGCCACACCAACGCATTCTCTTATCGTTTATTGCTGCCCCTCCCTACACCATGATCGACATGGTGTGGGAGAGCGCATCCATCTCAAATGATTTCAGCTGGTCCCCTGCCATGGGGCCAGCACATCCCAACTTCTTTCCTTTCCGAAGCCGGACGGTCGTTCTTTGTGTGCATCTCCACACTCTGCTCTTCATCCATCGCCAGGAGTGCCGTAGACACTGCTCCAAGCCACTCTGACCTAGGCCCCTGTATGCCACCTGCGGCAGTGGCTCCATCCCAGCTCTCTGCAGCCGGTCAAGGGCATTTGGGGAGGGTGGCTGTGCCCATGGGGGCAGAGGCCACATGGGATCTGGGGTGTGGAGTGAGTTCCTCCATCCTGTTCCATGCACAGCCACAGATCTAGTGACTGTGGAGTGTGTCCCATGTTGATTTGCTTTAGGATCCCTTTCCTCCTTCCTGCTTGGTCTCTTCTGCAGGCTCAAGCCCTCTTGTATGTCCTTAGGCAGAGGTGCACTGAATTCCTCACAGCATTCCTCACACCATTCCTCACAGTATTCCTCACACCACTCTTCACTACCACTAGTTTTGGGTAGCTCCATGATTTTCTTCCATTCATGTACCATCTTCCCACCGACAGCCAGTTCAAAGCCTAGCCCCATCTTCAGTTTTATCTTCTCCTCGTGCACCAGCATGTCCAGGGAATGGATGAAGATGGTCAGCACGGGCACGGCATCGGTTACTGCAGTCTTGATGTGGTGTGGACAGCTACTAGTGAGGCACTGACGGCACTTCAGGCAGATGGGGATTACTTTATTCAATGCACTGCGCAAGTCCTGAGCATCAGTCTCATTAATTCTGTTTAGTGCTCTCAGCAGGTCCAGGCCAATTTTTGTGGTATCCAGAGACTCCATCAGGGATCTGGAGATCTCTTGCATGTTCATGATGGAGGGCTGGATCCTGTTGAATTCTGAGCATGTGGCCCCAAAAGTTCTTCCTTGATGGCCAGCTGATGTCTCCCATGGCAAAGGTGTTGCAGAGGCAGCTACACTTTGGATGTTGCTTCTACTCTGTCTTTTTCCTTGTGGTCTCAACACGTTGGGTGGGGAGCTGTTGGACAGGAAAGACACAGTGCCATCCTTTAGGCTTCTCCTTACAGAACAACCAGGTGATCTCCCAGCACCCTGCAGCCAGCCTTGCCAGCTCTGGGATGCTCTGGGAGACATAAACGGTTGGGGACATGTGGCAAGCTCCATGCACAGTGTGGGCCTGGGCCTCTTCCTGCCTTAGAACGAAAGGGCCAGCCTGGTCCCAGGGCTGAGGGCAGAGAGTGGTGCTAGGAATGGGGGCAGCCAGTGCGTTGTGTGGGAAGGGCTACAGTGGTACTTAGAGGACTGAGGGGAGATCTCGTTGCGGCCTACAGCTTCCTCATGACAGGAAGCAGAGGGGCAGGCACCGACCCTTTCTGTCTGGTGAGCAGTGATAGGCCCCATGGGAAAAGCATGAAGCTGCATCAGGGGAATTTCAGGTTGGCTATTACAAAAAGGTTCTGCATCAGGGGAGGTTCAGGTTGGCTATTACGAAAAGGTTCTTCACCAAGAGGGTGGCTGGGCATTGAAACAGGCTCCCCAGGAAAGTGGCCATGGGCCAAAGCCTGCCAGAGTTCAAAAAGCGTTTAGACAATGCTTGCAGAAATACGGTTCAATTGGGGGCCAGGGGCTGTGTGAAGCCAGGTGTTGGACTCAATAATCCTTGTGGGTCCCTTCCAACTCAAGATTTTTTGTGATAGATTCTGTGGATGTCAGCAGAGAGCGCCTGCTCTACTGCTAAGGGGCAGCTGCTCGGGCAGGGGGACATGGGTGTGGGGCTCCCCAGCCAGGAGCTTCCAGAGGGGGATGCTCCCTGCAGCAGTGTGCTCTGCTTACCCTGCTACCAGATTGTTTGCAGACATCTCCACATCGTGCCAGGATCGTGAAGAAACTGTTGGGGTAGAAATATGACTGAGAATGAGCCAGGGCTGCCACTGTGGGGATCCAGGTGGCAGTGGCATCTCATGGCCAGATGCCGCTGCAGAGCCTGGCGCAGCTCTGGGATGGGGCTGCTCACCTTTCCGCTCCTTCCTCCTGCCTTTCAAGCTCCTCTTCTTCTTAGAGGTGTCCTACATCAGAAAGCAAGCCTGGCTTAGTGGGGGGTGTCCCTTCTTGGCCAGGATGGTCCCTGCTCAGGCGGCAAGGACCTGGGAAGGGTAATGGGGTCACAGGGACAGGGCCCGGCCCTGTGATGGGTGAAGGTGACTTTGAGGCTGTGGAGAAGGGCCCCGGATGTCTGAGCAATGGCATCTCTCCACTGCTGCCTCCTAAACAGAGTACCTAAGCAGAGTGTCCCACGGATGGGCCTGGCCCTGGGCTCATCCCTGCTGTGTCCGCGAGAGATCGGGGTGATTCCAAACCTAGCTCCTACCTTGGCCTTGGTGTTGTGTAACCTGACCATTATGCTGGTCAGAACAGGCAGCGCCAGAACGTAAGGGGTGCATGGCACCCCAAGGAGATAAAGGCCCCAGGTGCTCAGGCCCCAGAAGGCCAGGAGTGCCTCCAGCCTTCCTATCTTCGTCTTGAACAGATTTTTCATCCTGAGCCTGAAGCCCACACACTACTCTCACTCTGGCTCCTTGCTCACAGACGTAACCTAAAACACAGCATGCAGCTCTTAGTGGTATGAGAAAAATCTGAAATAATTTTCTTCAGACAGGATCTTCTGTGAAGCTATTTTATTCACGATAGCAATGGCGGGCGTCCTGTCCATCGGGGCGCATTATATTAAAGATATCATAGCCTTTTATTCCCTATTCCCCGACGCCTGATCACCTCCCCTGTTTCCTCACTGGCTGAGTACTACAGGTTCACAAGCTACTCGACGCTCCTCCATACCATATATGTACAATTTTTCTTTTTTTTCAACCCTTTAATTGCTCCTTTCTTATGTTTTGAGAACTTGTGATCTTTGGTTTACTGTTCTCACACTGCTCATCCTGTTTTTCTCAAGCTTCCACCTTATTTTGGAACAGTGAGGCCTTCTCCTGTCCACTTATCTGCTTAGCATATCTCCTTATTATGACTACACAACTACCTTGGAATAAAGAAAAGTAATTCTCCACTGCAAAAACACAGCTTTATTTCTCACAGTGGCCCTGTGAGAGCAGCCTAAAGGATGCCTGGGGTCAGGGCTTTAGGCACCTGACAAAGCCAGCGAGCACCCCACTCCTACACACCTCCGTGCTCCTCTGCACAGCTCTACTACAGCACTCAGCTGACATTGAGTGTGGTCAGCTCAACACCCTTTGCCTTCCTCAGCTACTTGCTCAGCTTATTCCTTGTTGCTGCGCAGGCAAGGTGACACAGCCAAGCCCCCCGAACCCCACATATATAGGGCCACGTTTGTGATGCAATGGTGACATCGCTTTGACACAAAGTGGCTGCCATGGTACCCCTGGGCGGAGCTGCACTTGGTGTCCCCAAGCAGGGACCTTTCTCAGGGCAGCAGGGACAAGCCCAAGCCTCGCTCTACCTGAAACCTGGACATTTACACCCAGGGTGGTGCAGGAGGCTATCAAGCCCTTGAGGAAGCTGCCCCAAGACCCCCACTGGGGGTTTGTGGGGCAGCAGACCCCAGGACACAGCCCAGAGTCTGTGGGAGGGTCCCTAGGGGCCACCATGGCAGCCACTGTGCTTGTGGCACTGGAGCTGCTATGCCACCAACCTCCCCCCGAAGGCCATTGAGGCAGATGCTTGGGTCCTGGGGGACATGTTGGAGTCTCTGGCAGCAGCCCACGCTCCCATCTCCAGTCTGAAGGGTCTCTGTCAAGTGGAATCTGGCATAATGTTGTCCCAGTTTCCAAGAAAAGACAGAAAAAAGACCCTGACAATGAAAGGCCTTTCTGTCTCACTTCAGATCCTGGCAAAACACGTAGTGGGAACACTGGAATAGAAGGCTACGAGCCTTTCAGAAGAGGCAAGCAGGGAAGGGTGGGAGGAGGTGTTGCCCTCTTTGTTAGGGAGAGGATTGACTGCAAAGAGACGCCCCTGAGAAACAGCCACGGACAGGTTGAGAGCTTGCGGCTAAAAGATAAGGACCAGACCAATGAAGGACACCTTGTGGTCAGGGTCTACTCCAGGCCGCCTGATCAAGGGGAGCCTGCTGATGAGGCCTTCTTGATTGAACTACAAGAGGTGTCACGCTCACACGTTCTCATCCCGACGGGGGACTTCAACCACCCAGATGTCTGCTGGGAAAACTACACAGTAGGCTGTACGCAATCCAGAAGATTCCTGGAGTGCACTGAGGGTAACTTCCCGGTCCAGGTACTAGACAAACCAACCAGAGGAGGAGTGTTACTGGACCTGAAGTTCACCACAGCAGACGGACTCATTAAGGAGGTTAAGATTGGAGGGTGTCTGGGCTGCAGTGACCACACCCTGATTGAACTGGTGATCTCGAGGAATACGGGCCTGGTGAAGAGCAAAGTCAGGGCCCTGAGCTTCTGAAGAGCAGAAATTCCAGCTGTTTATAGACTTAGTGATCAAGATCCTGGAGCACTGTCCTTAGGGAAAAAGGACCTGGACAGAGCTGGCAACTCTTTCAAGATGCACCAAAAGCAGTGTAGCCTGCAGGGCAAGGGAGGGGATTGTCCCTCTCTGCTCTGCTCTCATGAGACCCCACCAGGAGCCCTGATTTCTCCCGTTTCCTCATTGGCTGATAATACAGGTTCACAACGTACTCAACACACTTCTATACCATACATGTACCATTTTATTTGACCAATTGCTAATTTCTCCTTTTCCTTCTTTTTCCTTCTTCCCTCGTGAGTAGAGGGTCCGTGATTTTTTTTTTTTTTCCTGATTTCGTACTGCTCATCCTGTTTTTCTTAGTTATCCTTATTTTGGGAAAGGGGGATCTTCCCTTTATCTGCTTAAAATACTCCCCACTTATATGCTGCACAATCACTTTTGAATATGCAAGGTTAGTGGAATTTTTGGAATTTTTGGAATTGGGAGCACCAAACCTCCCAGCCTAAAGGATGCCTGGGGTCAGGGCTTTAGGCACCTGACAAAGCCAGCGAGCACCCCACTCCTACACACCTCCGTGCTCCTCTGCACAGCTCTACTACCGCACTCAGCTGATGTTGAGTGTGGTCAGCTCAACACCCTTTGCCTTCCTCAGCTACTTGCTCAGCTTATTCCTCGTTGCTGTGCAGGCAAGGTGACACAGCCAAGCCCCCCGAACCCCACATATATAGGGCCACGTTTGTGATGCAATGGTGACATCGCTTTGACACAAAGTGGCTGCCATGGTACCCCTGGGCGGAGCTGCACTTGGTGTCCCCAAGCAGGGACCTTTCTCAGGGCAGCAGGGACAAGCCCAAGCCTCGCTCTACCTGAAACCTGGACATTTACACCCAGGGTGGTGCAGGAGGCTATCAAGCCCTTGAGGAAGCTGCCCCAAGACCCCCACTGGGGGTTTGTGGGGCAGCAGACCCCAGGACACAGCCCAGAGTCTGTGGGAGGGTCCCTAGGGCCACCATGACAGCCACTGTGCTTGTGGCACTGGAGCTGCTATGCCACCAACCTCCCCCCAAAAGCCATCGAGGCTTTTGAGCGTGACCTAGATCGACATAGTGTGGGAGAGCGCATTCATCTCAAGTGATATCAGCAGGTCCCCTGCCATGGGGCCAAAAAGTCCCAAATTCTTTCCTTTCCAAAGGCAGACAGATGTTCTTCGAGTGTTTCTCCACTCTCTGCTCTTAATGCATCTCCAGGAGTGCCGCAGACATTGCTCCAAGCCACCCTGCCCTAGGCCTCTGTATGCCACATGTGACAGTGGCTCCATCCCAGCTCTCTGCACGTGGTCAAGGGCATTTGGGAAGGGTGGCTGTGCCCATGGGGGCAGAGGACACAGGGGGACTGGGGTGTGGAGAGAGTCCCCCTATCCTCCTCCACACACAGCCACAGATCTAGTGACTGTGGAGGATGTCCCCCACTGATTTCCTTTACGATCTCTTGCCCCTTATCGCTGGGTTGCTTCAGATGTCCCTTCGGCAGGCTCAATCCCTTTTGTGTATAACTAGGATGAGGCTCACTGCATTTCTTGCAGTGTAACTCACAGCTTTCTTTACTACCAGTAGTAGTTTTGGGCAGCTCGATGATATTCTTCCACTCATGTACCACCTTCCCAAACACTGCCAGTTCAAATCGAAGCCTAGCCCCACCTTCAGTTTTATCTCCTCAAGAAGCAGGATATCCAGGGAGTAGGGGAGGATGGTCAGCGTGGGCACAGTATGGGTTGCTGCATCTTGCTCTGGTGTCAACAGCTGCTAGTGAGGCACCGACGGCACTGAAGGCAGGCAGAGGATGCCTTATTCAAGGCTCTGCACAAGTCTTGAGCATCAGTCTCAGTTGCTCATTTTGCCCAGCAGGTCCAGGCAGATTTCTGTGGTGCTCAGGGACTCCATCAGGGATCTGGAGATCTCTTGCGTGTTCATGACGGAGGGCCAGATCCTGGTGAATTTGAAGAAAAAATCCTGTGAGGATCGGTTGCAGGAACCGGGGTTATTTAGCCACAGAAAAGGGGGATGAAGAGAGAAAGTGGGGCCAGCTGGGGTCGCCAGAGAGCTCGGTACTCAGCAGCAGTGAAGCTAATTCAGAGAACTCGTTGCTCCCCCAGGCATCAGGGACATCCCTTGAGGGCACACTGCACCACCTTTTCCACATGCTCTCTGAAACAAGATGGAGCTTTTGGCTCCCAGTTTTGTAAGCAGAAGCTGTATATTTAAGCAAAGGAGCTGCCACTCTGCACAGGCATTTCTGCAGCTCTTCCAGGGAAGAAGCTTTGCTCCATCCCTGCTACTGCCACCTCCTCCTCCACCAGCTCCAGCCCCAAACTGCGCCCAGCCTTTTCTTCTTGGGCAGCCTGGCCAAGAGTCCTGCCAGGAGGACCCCCGGCAGCCATTTTGTGAACATGAGGGCTGCCCAGGGGCCATTTTGGGGCATGGAATGCCCACCCTGGCAGCCATTTTGTGAGGTGCCATGGCCACCTGGGTGGCTATCTTCTCCTGGCTGAGGGCAGCCAGCATGGCTGCAGATGGGAGGAGGCTCTGCTGTGGGAGCTGCCGTGGCTGCTCCTCCTCTGGGGCTGAGCTCTCTTCTGCCTGACCCGGGGCTTTCCCTCGGCACTGGGCATTGCCCAGATCGCTGAGGGGGGTCACCCCACCCAGCATCCCCCCTCCACTCCTAACCCCAACGGGTTGTCATTTATCTTTTTTATTGCTGCCTCTCCCTACACCATGATCGACACGGTGTGGGAGAGGGCACTGATGTCAAATGGCATCTGTGGAGGCCCTGCCATGGGGCGAGCAAGTCCCGATTTCTTTTGTTTCTGAAGCCAGGCAGTCTTTCGAGTGTTTCTCCACACTCTGCTCTTAATCTGTCTCCAGGAGTGCCGCAGACACTGCACCAAGCCACCCTGCCCTAGGTCCCTGTATGCCACCTGCGGCAGTGGCTCCATCCCAGCTCTATGCAGCCGGTCAAGGGCATTTGGGAAGGTGACTGTGCCCATGGGGGCAGAGGCCACATCGGGACTGAGGTGTGGAGAAAGTCCCCTGGTCCTACTGCACATACAGCCACAGATCTAGCGACTGTGGAGTGTTTCCCTTGCTGCTCCTTCCTGCTGGGTCCCTTCAGATGTCCCTCCGGCAGGCTCGATCCCTTTTGTGTGTCCCCAAGCAGAGGCTCACTGCTTGGACAGATGTCCACATGGGGACCGGTGTGTGAAATGAGTCCCCCGGTCGTACTCCACGCACAGCCACAGAGCTAGTGACTGTGGAGTATGTCCCATGCTGATTTGTTTTAGGATCTCTTCCCTCTTTCCTGCTCGGTCCCTGTTCATTTTGCCCAGCAGTTCACAGAGCTAGTGACTGTTGAGTGTGTCCCATGCTGATTTACTGCTCCTTGCTACTTGGTCTCTTCAGCTGTTCCTTCTGCAGGCTCGATCCCTCTTCCTGCCCCTCTGGAGCCAGGCCGTGCCAGCCCCTCTCTTCTCCCCTCTCTTCAGCTCCTGCCCCCCTGCAGCCCTTCCCCTCACTCAGCCAGGGCCTACCCTGGAGCTGAGCTCTCTTCTGCTCTTTCTTCTGGACCTGCTGCCTCCATGTCCTCCACCACAGCTCCAGCCTCCAACTGGGCCGGACCCAGCCCTCACCAGAGGTCTGAGAGCACCGACCCTGGTGGCCATTTTGGCAAAAACGAGGCCAGCCCAGGCAGCCATTTTGTGTGGTAAAGGTCGCTCCATCCCTGCTCTCTGCAGCCGGTCAAGGGCATTTGGGAAGGTGGCTGTGCCCATGGGGGTAGAGGCCACATGGGGACTAGAGTGTGAATAGTGTCCCCTGGTCCTCCTCCACGTACAGACACAGAGCGAGCGCCTGTGGAGTGTGTCCCTTGCTGCTCCTTAGTGCTGGGTCTCTTCAGATGTCCCTTCTGCAGGCTCGATCCCTCTTGTGTGTCCCTAGGCAGAGGCTCACCGCATTCCTCACAGCGTTCCTCAAAGCGTTCTTCACTACCAGTAGTTTCGGGAAGCTCCATGATTTTCTTCCATTCGTGTACTACCTTCCCAAAGACAGCCGGTTCAAAGCCTCGCCCCATCTTCAGTTTTATCTCCTCCTCATGCACCAGCATGTCCAGGGAGTGGAGGAAGATGGTCAGCGTGAGCACAGCATGGGTTGCTGCAGTCTTGCTGTGGTGTGGACAGCTGCTAGTGAGGCACCGACGGCACTTCAGGCAGACAGGGGATACCTTATTCAATGCTCTGTGCAGGTCTTGAGCATCAGTCTCAGTACTTTTGTTCGTTTTGCCCAGCAGTTCCAGGCAGATCCAGGAACTGCATCAGGCATTTGGACATCTCTTATATGCTAAGGATGGAGGGCTGGATCCTGTTGAATATGAAGAAAAAATCCTGCGAGGATCGGTTGCAGGAACTGGGGTTATTTAGCCTAGCGCTAGCCCAGAGCTAGCGACTGTGGAGTGTGTCCCACACTGATTTGCTTTAGGATTTCTTCCCTCCTTCCTGCTGGGTCTCTGTTCATTTTGCCCAGCAGTTCCAGGCACATTTCTGTGGTGTCTGGGAAGTACATCAGGGATCTGGAGATCTCTTCTATGTCAGGAAGGAGGGCTGGATCCTGTTGAATTCTGAAGATGTGGCCCCAAAAGTTCTTCCTTGATGGCCAGCTGATGTCTCCCACGGCAAACGTCTTGCCGAGGCAGCTACACTTTGACTGTGAGTTCTACTTCATTTTGTGGAGTGGCCCAGAGACTGGAGGAATGATACCTGTGTAAATATTGAACAGGAAGGGTGCCTGTGGCTAATGAGGATGTCTTGAGTAGTGTGGGACCTGAGCCTGATGCTGAGGGTATGCAATAATTGATAGAGATTATACAGGCTAGCAGTGAGGATTGCTTTTTGCATCACATTTTTGTTTTCTCTTTTCCCTTTTATCCAAATTAATCTCTCTGTACATCAACCCACGAGTTTTTCTCACGTCTGCCCTTCCAATTCTCTCCCCCATCCTGCTGGAGGGGGTGAGTGAGAAGCTGGGTGGGGTTCAGCTGCCCACCAGCGTTAGCCCCCAACAAAAAGCGACACACAAGCCACCCCAAACCCCCCAAACAGGGTCACGCGCTGGTGACATCGCTTCCACATGCCTCGGTCCCCAGGGCTGAGCTGGACAGGAGGCACAGGGCTCTGGGGCGAGCACTTGGTCTCGTTTATTGGAGCAATGTCAGGCAGCCAGCAGAGAAGTCTGTCCTCCTTCACCAGACGGGAGGCTGTGGGCTTTCCTTTCTGCCTCCCCTTAGCTTCAAACAGCTCTGCACAGCACAGGACAATGCTCCGATCTCTCCCATCTATGTCGGTCCCCCATGGTGGGAATCACTCAGCGCTGCCCACAGTGTTCCCGGAGATGATAAATGACCCCCAGGCATACAAGCACTTGGCCCCGCTGGCCTGGACCCACCTCTGTGAGTCCGAAGGTGGGCGGACATGCCAGATGGCCGGCTCCTGTGCCATGGGCGGCCAAACCAGACTTCCCACAGCTCGCAGCCAGCACCGCCAGCACACCGAGCGCTGCAAAACACTACCGTTATTAACAATCCCTTAAGTATATTACACCTACCGCAACAATCCTCTTAGAGGAAGCCATCAAGACAGATGATAAAGAACAAGGTGTTAAGACAGGTGATGAAGAACAAATACGTACACCTGGGCTTTAGCCCAGATGGAAAGAGCACAGCCCAGGAAGAGGCCGCAGGGCTCCTGGGGCTCCTGCAAATCCCCAAACCCCAGGGTTTGCCCCGGGGGTATCACACCAGCCACATGCGTGGTTTGGGTGTCTGACAGACACGGTGGGAAGCTCCCCCACTGCGCTTGGCAGCCTGGGTCGGTGCCGTGCCCCGAGGGTTTCAGTAGCAATGCGGTGGGGCAGAGCCCGTGCCGACAGTGATGTCCCACCCTGCACCTCTCAGCCCGTCTGCTGTGTCCTCTGGGAGCTTCTGGAGGAGAAGGGCTGATTTCTGCCCTGTGGCATTTACCCGGGGACCCCTTGGCCCCAGCCAAAGCTGCCACCAGCCCGTTCCTCTCTGTTGAAGTGGACGTGCTGGGGGAATCGCAGAGCAGTGATTCGGACCTCAACGTCCAGCTCATCTTTGGTGGCCACAAAACAAGGTGCCCTACTGTTTGACGGGTACACCCAGCTCCTGTACTCAACACGTCTCGCTCAGGTTACGAACCACAGGAAACCCTGACATGAGCGTTCCCTGAACTGGGCAGCTCATTAATAACTGGGCGGTTACTCACGGCCATGACCACAAAACAGGGGGTGCAGCCCTAGCACAGGTGATCCGCTGAAGTTACTCATGGAGAAATAGTGATTTACATGGAGAGACCAAAACCAATGTGGTAAAAGTCTAGGCTGACTGCGAGCCAAGCGCTTTATCTCATTAATACAGCAGTCAGAGAAGGCCTAACGAGCTCTCCTTGTGGAAGCAGCGGATGTGATCCCCACTGGGCTGGGACAGCTCTCGGGGTTATTAAAGTCTGAGATCCTTACGTGCTTGTGCACTTGGTGTGTGAGCCTTTAACCCCTGAAGACACCTAATTTATGGCAAGACTTAGCAACTTGGCTGTGCAGTAGACCAATCACAGTGACTCTTGTCATCGGGATGGATTAATTGATCTACTTACTGCAACAAATTGCTGCTATTTCACCAAAACCAGTGTCAGGCACCCCCACGCACAAAACAATGGGTTTGGAAAGGGGGAAGCTGTCCCCTTTCGCCTCCTCTGCCACAGCAAGGACCGCACCCCCGGCCACCTCCCTGCCCCATCCAAACCTGGGTGACAGCAGCGGCCCCCACAAAAAGCCAGGCTGGGGCTCACGAGGACGTTCTCCCCAGTTCCTGACCTCAGCCCCCCCGGCTACATCAGGTGCCTGCGGTCTCCATCCAGGAGCCCCCGGCACCACGAGCGGCTTACTGGGCAGCTCCGGTCGCGCTGGTGCGGGGATAAGGTGGGGATCGCCCCGATTAGCGCTGCAGCCAGCAGCTCAGAGCTTGCTGCCAAGCAGCTTTGTCGGGGCAGGGCTGCGTTCTGACTTGTCTGCTTTGCTAAGAGGATCTGGGTGCTCCAGAAGTTGGAAAACACCCTTTCCGACGGCACCCAGCCTCCTCCTTCTCCCAGGGTGCTTTTGTGAGCAGTCAGGGTGAGCGCCACGTGGGATGAGCCGTGGTCGAAGCAAGCCGTGATCGGTGCAGGGAAGGGCTGCCCAGTAAAACAGCTCCCGTCTGCTCCCTGCACCTCAGAGCGTCCTCGGGAGCAGCAGCGGCCCCGTGGCCACGTCCCCACACGGCCCCAGCTCTGCCCAAGCCGTCCCTGGAAAGGCAGCATCATCTGATAAGGGCTCATTAGAGATTTAATCACTTGCGCGGGGCTTAGTGCTGGCCCCGGCACGTGTTGCAGAGCAGAGCAGGCAGCCTGGAGCAAGGCCAGGTCCACAGCCTGATGCCCAAGAGGTGGCTGCCCCTTGTCAAGGAGCTGCTGGCCTGGCAGGAGCAGGGGACAAAGCCCTGAGCAGACGCTGCTGTCCTCCGAGGAGCCCTGCAGAGCGACGGAGACGCCACCTCTTTCCTAGGGTCTGAAACATGGCTCTGGCCCTGCAGGAGCCTGCTAGGACGTGCTGCTGCTCTGCCCCCTCACCTTGCACATCCACGTCCTGAGAGCCCGAAGGGAGAAGAAGAAAAAAAAAATAAGAAGAAAAGAAGAAAAAAAGACAAACACCCTTAAAACGCTTGGAAAATTTTATTCTTTATTGAACTTTAATATTTTCGTTCATTTTAAACACAATAAATACTTCAGTAATAGCATTTAAAGAGACGAATTCAAACTCACTTCAGTACCTAAACTCCCAGCCCGAGGACGGCTCCAGGGAAGGAATTGGGGTCCTGGGGCCCACAGCCAGGGCTGCTCATGGCCAAGCAGGTCGGGCTGAGGGACCCCCACCAAAACCAGCATCCACATCAACTAAAAGCTCGAGGGACAGAAGCAGGCCAGGCTCCCTGCACGAGGGGGAGAGGAAGATTTTGATCCGTGGGGCCTGGGACAAGGCCGCAACGCCACGCTGGTGCTCTCGGCGCGGCATTGCAGAAGCTGCAAAGCTGCTCTCAGCTTACAAACTGCAGGTACTCCCCGCACCCGGAGTAACGCCAGGCCAGCTCTAAGAGGACGTTTTCGGTGCATGAGAAGCTCACACTTACAGCTTCCTCCTCTCCTGGCCCTGGCTGCATCGGGTGACTGATGTCTGCGAGAGGAGAGGCTGCAGCTGAGCCACGCGACCACTGCGGGACAGCCGGAGCCAACTGCAGCACAGACACCGCGGGGAAGGAATGAGCCAACAGTGCTTACATCCGTGATTTTCAGGCAGCGATTGCACCTATAAAACATTTCTTAGTGTGAACGCTGCTTTAACGCAGACCCCAGGAGACCCCAAAACCTGCTCGCTCGCCCCAGCCGAGGAATTCCTGCGCTAGGTCCCTGGGTGGGTGCAGAGGCAGGAGCTGGGACACGAAGCCACCCACCTGAGATTCAAAGGCTGCTTTAACCCAGCCTGCGAGGCTCTCCCAGCCAGGCGAGCCCGGCAGCAGCCCGCTGTCGTGTCCCAGCTCCCCACTTCACCACGAAGGGTGATCGGCTGCGGCGAGGAGCAGGAGCAGCACCGGGACCTGCCTGGAGCCCGATGGTCCTGTGGGTCCTGAAGGACCCTCCCTGAACAGGATTCTTCCCCCAGTAATACTCTGGATTGAGATAAAGCGTGCAAAATAGATGTAGGGAAGCACAGAGCAGTCCTATTATCAACTCAGCAGGTCCACCAGTAATTAAGGAACTACGATCAACGCTATGCCTGGGAGAAGCGACAGCACAAACAGCAAGGACTGGCCCCGGGCAGCCCAGCCAGCAAGGGGAGCAACCAGCACCACAACACGCTCACCCTCAGATGCAGTTAGCAAGGAATACATTTAAGACTTCAAACCATTATTATTAATAAATAATTTGTTTCTCAGCATGCCCTACCCCACCACGGCGAGATGGTTTGGTCTCAAGCGCTTCCGTTCCCCCGGAAGCTGGGATCAGAAATCACCCGAGTTACCACAGCCCGGCCAGAAGCCACCCAGCTCCACATCAGCACGAGTCAGAAACGGAGTCGGGTGTCCACTGAGACCAGGTCTGCTCTCACCCCGCTTTGCCACGAGCCTGGCAGCACTAGAGAGGAGCGAGCCTACTTTCCAGCACTGCTTTATTTAAGCGGGTACTTTTCTAGCTTCAAGGTGCAACAAATTAAGGCACCAGAAATCCAGGACTCTTCAAAGATAAAGCCTGTGCAGGTAGGAATTGGTTCCAGTTTTTAAGAGACGTCTTTTTTCCTACAGCACGAGTATTCGCAGGATTGTAGAGAGGAAGTCCTGCTTCCACATGTTTGTAGCTTTACAAAGGCTTTTTTTTCCAGGCATGCTCTTACAGGCTGCAAAAATCCACCAGCTCACAACCAAGCAAGACGAGAGACAAACCGTGCACTAAGGAGACAAGGTGACACCCCAAGGTTCAAGATCAGACATCCCCTCGCAGCGCTGGTGAGCGCAGTCCTCAGGCCCTGCAGCGCTACGGGAAGAGCCAGGACAACACCAGCTCCGCGCTCGGGACCCCAGAGCTCAGCGGAAAGGCTGAGGGAACGGCTCAGTCCTTCCCTAGTCCTGCAGACGTCTAACTAGAAAATAAATCATCTAACCATTGCTGCTAGCACAGTTTTGCTGCCTGAAGAGGCCCCACAGGTAGGTGTTGTGCTCCATTTCAGAGATCCCCTCTAATTGGAGCGGGACTTACGTTTATCTCCCTTCACAACTGCATTTCATTCAACAGCCAAAGATCCAAGCACAGCCCAATTCCTTTGTACACTTAGTTTTTTCTCTGTACGATGTCAGTAAAATATATCGAGCAAGCTACTTTATTAAATAAATTCTGAAGACCATTTGCCCCCTCTCCCGGATGAGACACCGCTCGCAGACCCGTGGCTGTACAGACACACGAACACACAGCCGAGCTCTCCGGTGGTGCCAGCCGACCCCACGCAGGACGTACCGTGACCGAGCAACCCCGGACAGAGCCGCGAACGCTGCGAGCTGCCTCAGGATTTCAAGTCTCAGTCTGCACGACAATGATTCAGATTTACGACAAAAAAAAGCAAACAACAAAAATCCCAAATCATTAAATAGTAGTTACAGCCCGAAGGTTTCCTAAAGCAGGAGGAGGAGGCTTCACCTGCGGAAGGAAAACCGTGACCAAGCTTCCACGACCCACAATGATCAGCGTGTAAGACTTTGTTCCCGTGGTAATTACATATGCACAATCTGCTGTGCTTGTCCGCTTCCGGATGCAGCCTTTCCAGAACCTGGGTTTAAGCTACACTCTTCATTCAAGCACAGGCCTTCATTAAATAAAAGCGAACAGAAAAGAAAATCAGTGTTCAGTCTTCACCACCCCACTCAATTAACTCAATTACAGAAATGTTTAAAAAAAAATCAACGCAAACACCTTTTACAAATGGACAGTAAACAAATGTATCCCTGGATGAGACACGCAGCCGCCGGGGACAGCGGTGTGGAAAACAAAGTGGTGTTTGGGAGGGACCCCAGCACACACACGCTGTGAGCTTTCCGAAAGTGCACACGCGAGCAAAACATTATTAAGGTGCTTCTCCGAGCTGCGGACTTGCTGCTGCCGGTGGTCTGGTGGGAAGGGCGACGTGCAGGCTCAGCCCGGCGGCACCGCCGCAGAAGACGAGGCTCGGGCGGCACGCAGCGACCCAGCAGAGCCGAGCTGGAACAGCGAGTTCATCCCAGCAGGAAGGGGGAGTTTGGCTCCGTGTTAGAGGCTGGTGTGAGCCACGTTTCGTGGCTGGTCAGGGCCCCAACACCAGCCCGCAGGCAGGGAACGTGGAGATGTGGTCCCGGGGACGCCGCCTTCCCACTGCTGCATGACACTGAGCCCTGATTCCTAAGCCTCCCCCTCCCCGTGTAGGATATCACTGCAAGTTTTGTGTGTTTACTTCTGCTTTACCAAAAAGGTGCAAGTATTTCCCAAATGAATGAGTGCGGGGAGGCGGGACACAACGTGGGAGAACTGTCACCATTTGCTCCTCAAGTACCGGCCCGGGAGAAGGGCTAACAGGATTCGGGACAGGCAGGAACGTTTGACCACCAGGATGTTCCCTCGACCTCACAGAAATCAGCTGCTACGTTGGTGCCGGTGCTGGGTCAAGGTGCTTTGCTCAGGTAAAGCCATCTGCGTCCCCAACCGGCTTTATCTGAGCAAGCTGGGGTTTGAGGTTTTACTGGGAACATTCAGCTGGTCTGAAATACAGTAACAGTGACCTGAAAGGCTACCCTCCTCGTCCAGTTTCACCCAAAACCGTAGGCTTGTGTTCGCTGAACAGCAGCAGAGGCTGTCCCGTACCAGTCCCGACCTGGCCGCACCAGATACCGCGCAAACTCGGCCCTGACGTCTGTCCAGAGGATAGGTTTAGATCTGTGGCGATGGCTGAAGTATTTACAGGTAGTGGCAGCAGTTATTTACAGTACTTCTGCAGACTGCAGGCTGATTTTCTCTTCCTCCACTCCTAGTCAATCCGGCGTGGGCTTCTTTAGCGAGAAGGGTCGTATATTGAAGTGCCTGCTCAGCTGGCTCACCTGGGGACAAGGCAGGCAACAGGACAGGGTCAGCGAGGCTCAGGGGGACGAGGTCCCCACCGGTGCGCCCAAGTTCTGGGGATTACGTCCCGGTCACTGCCCTAAAAAGCTCTGCACCTCAGTAAAGGCTCTTTGTCCCGGGAGAGGAGGCTGCAGGTGGGCCCTGGGAAAGCTCAAAGGGGGGCAGCACAAACTCAGGGGAGCAGAGCACCGGAAAACTCCCTGCCTGACGGGCAGGCCTGGGCAGAGAGGATTTCCCCATCCTCTCGGTCTCCCAGCTCCAGCTCTGACTCCAAGACCAAATTTATTTAAGCTTCTTAGCTATTCAAATCCTTCTCGCGTAGAAGCCTCATTACGCTAATTGGAAAGACAAGACAACCTGGGTATTACTTCCTCGCTGTAATTACAGCTCAAACTTGACTCTGGAGGCTCCACATTAGCGCCGGGGCTCCCGGGGGAGAGGGCTTCCCAAGGAGGGTTTACGCACGTGGCAGCAGCCGGCTCCGCAGGGAACGTCTGGGCTCTTGCCCTACTTCCTCGGCAGCTTCCCAGGGCATTTCTGAGTGGACTCGGTCTCCTCCGAGTTTGTTTTCTCTCTTAATCAAAACTCAGGGAGAGTTTGCAGAGAGCGAGGGGAGCAAATCAGCCCCAGGAGCAAGGAGGAGGCAGGCAGCTGCGGCGCAGGGCACGCCGGCAGGGCCGCGGGTTAACCACTGACGGCAGATTTAACGTGTTACACCAAGGCTCCCAAACCAGGCACTCCTTCCCAGCGTGCATACACCACGGCCACTGCCGTGAGTACCTCCAGGAGCGCCCGTCACCCAGACCGGCTGACCTGCGGGCTGGTCTCTGAGCTGCAGCCACAATGAGTTAAAACAGCAGCAGAGACACGAGGACTCGTTTCAAACCCATCTCTGGCACCAGAGCCCCGGAGAACACGGCACGAGGCTCGTTTCAAACCCAGTCACCCTTCCAGAGCCTCTCAGCAGGAGGGCAGCCCACCTTCCCACGGACAGCCCGACAGAGCTGGCAGCCCCACGCTGTTTCGCTGACATTTTTAAGCAGCCGAGCCCGCAGCCCAGGCGCCCACGTCACCTACCACGACCACGCCGTAGTGGATGTGCGCCAGGGTGAGGAAGGCGGTTAAGGAGTAGAGGAGAAGAGCTTCACTGCTGGGCGCGAAGCCGGACACCACCACGAAGAGCACCAGCGCGATGGGGAGCAGCATCCAGTTCAGAGGCTGGCAGCGTGTGCTGCTCATCTGGCAAACGATCAGCTGGCACTGCGGGGAGAGAAAGCTGTCAGAGCTCGCATCCTGCAAGCCCAGAGCACGGTCACACACCTACCAGTGACCCGCGCTTACAACTAGCATCAGTTTCTCTGAGCTTCTCGCCTGGGATCTGCCTTTGCATCACAATTCCTGTCAGACACGCAGAGCAGAGCCCCGCGGCGCAGGTAACGGGAGCAGCCAGCAAGGGCACGTTCAAAGGATAAAAAGAGTTCCCCTGAGCTGCCCGAGCCTCACCAGCAGCACGGACACAGGTCTGATGTAACGAGCACAGGTACCTCTGCTAAGGTCTCAAGCAGGCACAGATGCAGTATGCAGCTCAGTCAGGTTTGGACAACAGCTTCAGGCCCTCCGATTTTAAGTTTATTCCCCCCAAAAGAAGCAAGAACTTCCTTGGTATTAATGGTTTGCTACTGACAACACAGAGGATGCACGGCTGCGTAAGCACGCTCAAGTTAATTCTGTCTCTAATTTCTCAAGAGCTGAGAGCTGCAGCACGGATGCCTGTGATGTTTGCAGACCCCAAACCCCGTCTGCCTTCCTGCTCGTTCTTTCAGTCACAGCAAAAGAGCAGAGCTGTCTCACGTTAACCCTTCCCATCTCCCTTCCTTCCTCCCGTTGGAACTGGCGTTTTTCTTCACCCCGGGAGGCTGCACGCTTCCCAGGGGCTACACGGAAGCATAAAGCAGAAGCCACTCACGGAAATGTTCGCAAAGGCTGTTCCAACCATGAAATAGAAGAGCCTGGGGTGGACCTCCAGGATGTCCGTGGGTGACACGAAGATCCACGTGGTGCAAAGCACAAAGAGCAACACCGGGGACACCAGCGGCAGCATGATTTCGTACAGAGAGTGGTGCTTCAAGGTGTTATTTTTATAGGCCCTGCAAGGCAAGCAGACAGAGAAATGAAAACTCCGGGAACCACGGCTGAGAAACGCCTGGTCCTGCCTCCAGAAATGCCCTGTAAAATCTCCCTGGCCATTCTGCCTCCCGAAACTGCCAACGCCAGTCATAACCAGTCACACGAGGATGATGCGCGCCTTCATTGCTAACCTGAAACCCACAAAAGCCCTGAATTACAAAGGCACCTGCACAAGCCCTTCAGCGAGCCCCTGCTGAGCAGGCTGCACCCCACGGCTGGGACCTTCGGCTATTCAGAAGCTGCTTTGTCACCCGGAAAACACCCCTGCGGAAACCACTGCGGAAACCAGGTCCTAAGAGGCTCTGGGGGTTCTCGCCGAGGTGCTCGTGCAGGTAGGGAGAGTTACCAGCTGTAAAACTTACTTGTAGAAGTTGTACAGGCTCATCGGCAGCGTCACGGTGAGGGCGCAGGCTGGAAGAGAAAGCAAGAGGCACGTTACGGATGGCTGGGCTCCAGTTTAAGCCGCTTGCAACTAAAATAGCCCCGGGGTGCACCGAGAGCAGCCCAGCAGGTTTAAAAGGAGCTGCTCAAGGTTCTGGTTCAAGAGGTGTAATGACAAGTTCAGGTCTGCTATAAATTAAGGACATTTCAATCTTAAAAAGTTGCATTCACGAGCCCAATAGTATGCTTTAAACAGTTACTAAGTTTAATTACAATACGGTGTTTAATGGGACCCAAGGTGAGTTCAAACCCAAGCGTGGATGCGCACAGGAGAGCTTTCAGTCTACAAAAAAGCCCATCTGCTGTTTCTCCCGCCACGTGCAAACATTTCCAGTTCCCATTGTGCAAAAAAAGTCGTCATTTATCTTGACAAATGATAGGAAAACCCGAAATAACTGAAAACCTACATGGGAAGCACCATTTGCTACACCCAAAGCCATGGGAATCCATCACTACTCCTTCCACGTTGACACAGCGGCAGGAACTTTATCAGATCCGTAAATATTCCTGCCGTTAACAACCCAGCTCCTGTTCAAGGTCACAAATACACCGAGCGTACGCATCGTGCTCTACTTTCCACGAAGGAAAAGTGCATTTATTATTCATATCTTAATCCCGCGGCTGCCAAAAGCAAGCCCAAAATATCCACCTGGGTAACCCTGATGCTTGCACTTAATGCAACAATTCAAGACACACTGGCTTGAAATTAAGCGGCTATAATTAACCCCTAAAGGAAAGGGCACGGGTTAAGAAAATACAATCGAGGAAGAAGTTCTGAACGAGCCAGATCACACCAAGCCACGCAGCTCCACCTGCGGTGCTCCCCCCTTCGCTTTTGTTCCGTCTGACCGCTGCAGAGAGCGGCCAGCCCTTCTGGAGGAAGGCTGCACGCCTTTTTATTTAATTTTTGGACGGGTGCATGGAGGGCAGGACCCTCCACAGGCCTAACCTCGCTCCCTGCAGCATCCCAAGGCTGCTGGCACAGCATTCGGGCTCCTGCTCCCTCAGCAGCTTTCCTCTGCCCGGGCTGGAGCCCAGCTCCAGGCGAGGAAGCGCTTTGGCTCCGGCTGCAGAGAGCCTTGGGATCAGCACAAAATACGCCTGAAGGCACGAGCACGGCACTCTGCTCGCTCATCCTTTTGGCCACCAGCGACCCAGGCACGCTGCAGCGAGTCAGCTTCTCCAAATTAACTGCCCCGGGAGACCGGGCAAAGGGAACGAAGGCCCTGCGTTAATTACCCGGGTGACGGCCTACGAGAGCCTTCCTTAGCAAACACAACAGCGGCAGGAAATAACTCAGACAGTGGGTGCTGGGAAAAGAGGTTGCGTTTAAAAGACAGGCTTCAACGTGGAGCTTCTTACCAATAATCATTGTAGTGAATAGGTCTCTATATAAGAAATTAAACAGGAAAGGTGCATACCAGGCCTCAACTCCCACAATGGCTGTCACTATGTAGACGATGGAAATGGTCTGAAAGAAAGCAGAAGAGAAGCGGGTGTCAGCAGCCCGGCCGCACGCCGGGGAGCTTCAGGGAGCGGCAGCCGGGCTCTGGAGGCTTCTCCAGGGTCTCTCATGATCCATCTGCTGAAGCTATTGCAGGGAAAAAGCTAACTGGGAACACTGAATTGGGATGGAAGCCCTGAAGGTGCTGCGGGGCAGCTCAGCCCTCCAGCCCGACTTTCTTTTTCCGTGGTCTGAATTTTTGGGCAGACCCGTGTGGTGCTCGATGATCCTTACGGGTCCCCTCCGACTCGGGATATTCTGTGACTGTAGGATTTCTGTGCTAGGCAGAGGTCCGAAAGCACCCAGGTCGAGCAATGCTTCTGGGGGAGAAGGTCAGAGTATAAGACGGGACCAGCTACAGTCTCATTTTACCAGGAGAGATAATTACTGCAATTAATCGCTCTCCTTGCAGCTTGTTGCATTTCCCCCCCAGCATCTGACACGAGCACGGCGCGCCGCTCGGTGCACCTTGGCTAGGATGGGCAGCTGCGAGCAGTAAAGCTGAATTTCACTCATCCAGAGCTCACTCTGGGTTCTGAGGGGCTCTTCAGAAAGCGCTTCCTGCGGAGAAGTCCTTAACGAGAGCAGGAAGTGCCAACATCCCAACCGGTCCGTCACCCTTAACCTCAGCATCTGCTGCCACGGGGGGGGGGGGGGCACCTCCCTGGGAACCTTTGCCCCAGGCACAGCGATTAAGATGCAAACTAGACACGCAGCTGAACTTTGGCACGCATCCTGCTAGCGCATAAAGGCACCCCGAACTTCGAGGCTCGAAGGCAGCCGTGGGGCGTAATGAGGGAAAGTAATTAGAGCAAGCATTTAGGTACCCAGCAGGTACCCAGGACACGCGGAGCGCGGGCAAACAAGGCGATATCCGTTCCTCAAGCCTTGTTTCTCGTAGGAAATCCATCTGCAAAAGCTACTATGGAAAGAAAAACCCACAAACTTCCTTGGATTTACTGTTTGTGCAGAGCTGAAGCCTACCCACACGTCTCAGAGCATGGAGCACGTGCCGTGGCTCAGCACCGCGGGCACGAGGCTCCGAGCAGCGCACTTACCACCTGGCTGATGTCATATCCCCAGGGCAGGAAGAGAATCCCCGTGTTGTACTTCTCCCAGTGGGAGAGGATGAACGAAAACAAGACCACCCATAAGAGGAGGTAGAGAACGAAGACACTGACGCCCGTGGAGCCCCGTCCGAAGGTGGAGTAAACCGTCACCACGAAGTACACGCAGGCCCAGCTGTCCAGGCCGTGATCGAAGAGCTCTCCCAGGGGCGTGCTGGAGTTGGTCCGGCGAGCCTGCTTCCCATCAACGCCATCTGGGAAAGAGCGAGGAGAAACAGGGAGTTGTGACAGATATCCCTGACATGGGAAGCTTTGCTGGGCACCCCCACGCAGAGCCAGGGGCCAGCCTGCGGCTGACGAGGTGGGCACAGCCAGCGAGCGGCAGCTCCCCCTGCCCTCATCCTCCGACGGCGAGCACGTCCCCGGCTCCATTTGAGGCTGAAAATGCAACAGAGGGAAAACCTGGCAAGACTTTATTTGAAGCAGACCGGGGACAGGATTTCGCAGAGCACCTCAAAGCCAGGTCCGGCATCCTCCTTCCACGTCAGCCGCTCCGGGCCGCCTTCCTTCCCTGCGCTTTGCCAAGCGGTTCCTGGAACTGCTCGAGCGGCACGAGCGGCAATCAGAGCAGGGCATGGCTGAAGCCCAGAATCAAAGATTTATCCAGATAAGACGACACGCAGCTGCGGCATGAACAGATGACCCCACAGCCCCCCGCGGGCGGATAAACTCTTACCTAACGTGTAGGCAACGAAGTTGAGGAGACCCACGATGACCCACACGCCGTTTGGAACGTGCTGGTGGTCAGGAGCTGCAGAGATCAGAGAGACCCAGGAGAGGACAGCTCAGCGGGTTTATTTTGGCACAGGGGGCAGGGCCACGAGGCCCAGCAGCTCACCAAGACAAAGCACCCCCACGACTCAAACAGGGAAACACGTTCGCTCCCCAGGGAGAGATGGCAGAGCTGTTTGTTCCACAGCTTCCCCTGGAAGCGGGTCACGCAGACGGGAATCCCAGGACTTGGCATACCAGGACGTACTCGGCCTCCGTCCCCAGCCCCCCGGAGTCACGGGATCCAAGACGGCAGCTAGCAACTGCAGCCCGAACTGCACGGCATGGAAGCGTGTGCACGTCAGGCACTGCTCCTGCAGCGCTCGGAGCATCAGCAGAGCCTCTTGGAGAAGCGGCTGCACCCTGCCTCTGCAGGCACGTGGGGAGTTCCCTCCCCGTCTCCAGACCTCGTCCCTGCCAACTGAAACCGAGTTCCTCCTCAATAACCTCTCCTCCTCCGCCGGCGCTGCCTCGGCAGGCAGCCAGCTTCGCTGCTGCAACTCGGGGAGCCCAAACTGCACTTGAAGGAAGCGGGGAGCCGCGTTCTCTCTGAGGATGCTCAGAGGTATCCTACGGGGAGCAACAATGCCCCCAAAACGTCACCTTCTTGTTGGGCACAAGCTTTTGAACGTCTGATGTCCCGTCCTGGGGATTCCTGGGCTCCCGTGAGCTGTCTGCTTCCCTTCCTAGGGCTCACGGACCAGAGCACAGCCCAAATGTTAGCCGACAACCGCTCACGTCACCCCAGCTTCTGAAGGCCTTGCATATTGTAACCGTGCTCATCTATCCATCAACGAAGGCTATGTAAAAAAATTAAAATGTTTTTCTGACTTAACTGTACTTCGCACTTAACTGATGACTGTCCTGGTTTTAGAAGAACTAGATGAACTGTTCTGAGCAGCCTAAACCAAACCTGGTGTGGGGAAAGGGAGAGAAAAATACAGAAAGGAAGCTATTGACGCGTGCCTGAGAGTTCTCACGCTGCGTTAACACCTTCCTAGGACACTGCCCCCAGCACGGAGACGACCGAACTGGTTCAGTAACAGACGAACGCGGGAACTGTTTAACAAGTGGCTGTTTTGCCCTCCCGCGCAGCCAGCCAGGAGCAAACGCAGCCGGCGGCCGGAGGGAAGGTGTCACCTGCACGTCGAGCAGCCCGACGACTTCAGGCCCTGGGCTCCGTCCCTGCTGTGGTGCAGGCAGTGCCCCGACCGCACGGGCTCACCACCGAGCACCAGAAGGCACCGGAGAGGAGGTGACACGTCCAGACGGACAAAGGCGGCCTTACCAGAAGCGTAAAAGTCAGGGTCGAAGTACGCCATGAGGAAGAAGTTGAAGACAAGCAGCAGGAAGCCAGAAAACGTTATCAGATTTGGGGCCAGCCAGGTAGGGAAGATCTATGGGAAAGCAGCACAAGAACACGTGAACTCATTAAAATCCTGAACCGGGACCAAAACAAATCCTGCTCCCGGCCACCAGAGGTCTGGTTACGGTCGTCTGGGTGCAGGCCAGCGCTGCCCGAACGCAGCCACCGAGCTTCGGGCCGCGATGCAGCGACCAGCCGGAAGGCCGTGCCCTTCGCAATTAGTCACACCGCAAACGAAGCGGGTCTGCTCAGCCACGCGGGGCCCCGCAGCCGGCGTTTCTGAGCAGAAGTGAGCGGCGTTTCGCTGTCCTGCCCGGGGCGGGACGAGGCCTCACCTTCACGATGGTGTTCCAGAAGGGATGCATGACGTACAGAGACAGGGGGTTGCTGTCCACCGCGCTGTACTGCGAACGAGAGGGGAAATAAAAGTCAGAACTCAACAGCCAGGGCTCCAGCAGCTCTCGCACGCAGATCCTCAACATCAGGCTTTCCCTGAGGGCGCCTGCCACCGGGTCTTTGCATCGCACGAACGGCGCTGAGCAATCCCCAAAGCAGCTCCAACACCAGCCACCGACCCTCTCGCAGAGGAGCAGGACCAGGGAGCTCCTCGTTCCCCTCGGTGGGGGCCCTAAAAGAGGACACAGTTCACGGACAGGGCGGCTCGGTGCGGAATAACCCGTCGGGACGGCAGCTCTCGCTGTCTGCAGTCGTTTGGAAGAGACCTTCCCCTTCCAGGAAGACAGAAGGGGTTTCTGAGCAAGACCTCCAGCCCCTCCTTCGTCCTGCAGGACCTGCAGATGCCCCGAAACACCGCAGGCACCACCCCACAGCCACGAACGTCTCCAAATCCCGCACGCCCTGCTGCAGAGGACCATTTATTTGGCAGCAAGGAGCAGAGGGGCACAAACCCCGGCTCCTGGAGCTGTGATGGAGGCGACCTGGGCTGGATGCAGACGTGAGGCTCCCGGCAGAAGACTCCAGAAGATGATCTGGACAGGCTGCACCGATGGGCCGAGGCCAACGGGATGAGGTTCAACAAGGCCAAGTGCCGGGTTCTGCACCTGGGGCACAACAACCCCAAGCAGAGCTACAGGCGGGGAGATGTGTGGTTGGAAAGCTGCCTGGCAGAGAAGGAGCTGGGAGTTTTGGTTGGCAGTCGGCTGAATACGAGCCAGCAGTGTGCTCAGGCGGCCAAGAAGGCCAACAGCATCCTGGTTGCATAAGGAACTGCGTGGCCAGCGGGTCCAGG
>CM021767.1:117901108-117933488 GCA_011076525.1 Nettapus auritus
AGATAGGTTGTGAACCTGGATTACCCAGTCATGGAGAAACAGGGGAGGGTCCCAGTCCTTGAGAAAAAAAAATAGTATATAAACTGTGTTATGGAACTAGTAGGGGCGCTCCTGCTTGTGGGACGCCCACCATTGCAATCACAAATAAATTACTACTTCACTGAAATCCTTGCCTGAGCCTAAGTTATTGGCTACAGAGTGTTTGTCACAGTCTGGAGCAAAGGAGGCTCAGGGCAGACCTTATTACTCTCTGCAGCTACCTGAAAGGAAGGTTTGGGGAGCTGGGGTCGGCCTCTTCTCGCAGATAACCAGTGATAGGACCAGAGGGAATGGCCTCAAGTCGTGCCAGGGGAGGTTCAGGTTGGAAATGAGGAGACATTTCTGCTCAGAAAGAGCGGTCAGGCCTTGGGATGGGTTGCCCAGGGATGTTGTGGTGTCACCATCCCTGGGGGTGTTCAAGGAGAGGTTGGACATGATGCTTAGGGAACGTGGTTTAGTGGGTGACATTGGTGGTAGGGGGATGGTTGGACCAGATGATCTTGGAGGGCTTTTCCAACATTAAGGATTCCATGACCCTACACTATCTGCCCATGTAAAAAGTCACTCACCATCCTTTTTATAAGCCCTTTTTAAGCACTGAAAAGTTGCAGTGAGCTCTCCCTGGAGCCTTCTCCTCTCCAGGCCCAACACCCCCAGCCCCCTCAGCATGTCCCCACAGCAGAGCTGCCCCAGCCCCAGCAAGAAGAAACTCCTCCTCAGGGAAAGGAAAAGCAGCAGGGGCTGGGGCTGCATCTCCCCCACCACATCCCTCATTGCTGTTCAATGGGGAGTTCTGGGATTTTATGATGTTCCGACAAATGGAAAGAAAAGCGTTAACATTTCCAGTTCCCCAACTCAAAGGAACGTCTGCCCAGGCCCACCACATCTGATTTCATGTGTGCATTTTTCTGCAGTTTTAGCATTTTTCCTTTAAAGGAAAGTGAAAGTGTACTGGGTCTAGATGGGATGGAATTAATTTTCTTCATAGCAGTTCAGAAGGTGCTGCTTGTGTGTGATTTAAATTTAAATTTAAATGTGTGATTTAAACAAAACATGGATATTTTAGCTGTGGTTGGAGAATGTTCACACAGCATCAAGGGCTTTCTCTGCTGAAAGGGGACACCACAAATCAGATGACCCAAACTAACTGAAGAGATACTCTATGCCTTACAACCTCATGAAAAATGAGAGGAGGAAGTTTAGGAGATAACCATTTTTTGCTCAAGTAACAGCAAATGGACTTGGCATCAGTCTACCCACAGGAGGGGTTTAGTTGCCCAGAGAAGCTGCAGATGGCCCATCCCTGGCAGGGGCCAGAACATCTCAGTTTGGGTTGTTTTCCCAGCAAGTCCAGGTCTGAGCAGCACACCTCTACAGCATCTCCCAGCATCCACACTTGTAGAAACCACGTACCCCAGCGTGCAGCCCCTGTCCCGAGCAGCCTCCTGCAGATGCTGTTCTAGCTGCATGTGCAGAGCCCAGCACTATGTGGGCTGCTGTGGGGAAGGGGAACTCCAACCCAGCCAGACCCAGTACAACCTCCACCCCTTACTCCATACCATTTGTGTCACACTCAGGTTCTACACACTTCAGTACCTTTGTATCCTTTGATCATTGTTACATCCAACATACAGATGTGTACACTCTCATACCCGCTATTCCCTATCCCTTAACAGATATATAGGTGCTATTTTTCCTATTCTGTGGGGCTCTCCCAGAATGTCCGTAAGAACTGGCAATGACTCAGGACAGAAGCAGCAGGATTTCTGGAGGCCAACACCAGCTTAGCTCGAGTCACTGCTGCACTTGACAGGTTCCTTGAAGAGGAAGCTGGTTCTGCAGTGTCTTCCTACAACACATAATTCAGATTACAGATTAATTTCTCCCAAGCTTAAATCTCCTTGAGATACACACCCAATAACCCCATCCTGTCACATCACCTAACAAATGCACCCAGGTCCTTGAGTGAAGATAATGCAGGATTGCCTTTTCCCAAGGTAGAAGCAACCCACGTTGCAGACTCCCGGCGCACCCAGCGCTTGCCTCTATTCATTTAATAAATTGCAAATTTTGGTTGGAATCCTATTTGAGACCCAATTGTTTATCACATGCCCTAAGAGACTCACTGTTCCAAAAATCTGACTTTTTTTTCCACATACTGTAATTTAACCTTAGATACTTTTAGCCCATGTTCCCTTTAAAAACTCAGGAGTTTGTTTGTGGCTTCTTTAACCTTGGATTTTTCTACCCCTAGATATCAACAAATCATCTACATATTGTAACAATGTCACCCCTTCTGGGATCTGAAATGTTTCTAAAAGTTTTTCCAATACCTGGAAGAACAAACTGGGGGATTCAGTGAATCCTTGTGGCAAAACAGTCCAACAAACAACAAAACATTGTTGTTTATGGCCTGTTTCTGGGACTTCCCATTCAAACGCAAAAATATCCTGACTTTCAGGATCCAACGGACAAGCCCAAAAGGCATCCTTGAAATATGTAACAGTGAACCATTTGTGCTCATAAGGAATTTTACTCATCAGGGTATAAGGGTTAGGAACCACAGGGTGGCGTTTTCATACTGTCTCATTAACCTTTCTCAGCTCTTGCACCAAACTGTACAAATCGTCTGGCTTTCATACTAGTAAAACTGGAGTGTTATAAGGTGACATACAAGGCTTCCAAAGACCATCCCTAATTAAAGTTTGCAAGACAAGATTCAGGCGCATTCTTCCTGCAAAGGGCATACGATACAGCCGTTGTTTCACTATTCCCCTCCCTTTTTGAAGAGTTGTTTTAAAGGAGTTACGTTAAGTCCCCCACAATTTTCTTCCCTTACCCTCTTCTAGTTAGATTCCAGGGGCTGAAGCTGATTGGTTCAGCCCAGCAAGGATCAGACAACAGCTATATGTATATATACACATGTATATAAAGCAAGAGAGCTAGGGTGCCTCCTATTTCTAGTGTACCTCCTCAGAGTGTATCCGTGCCGGTTATATGCTCTTCAACCTCAGCAATTATGAGCTGGCAGTCACAAGGTAGCCAATTGCCTATTTGCAACTTGACTTTTATGAGTTTCCCCATGACTGGTTGCTCCCCTAAACCCCGCACCAGGGTTAAAGTTCTGTTTTCCTGGGTTGCCATGTGTAATACTGACCTCTGCCCCAGCATCCACTAACTCCCTAATCAGTTGCTTGTTTGTTGGGGTCCACCATGTAGTACAAAAGATAAACGGCTGTGGGTGCTGTCCAGTTACATAATTGTCCATAAGTTCCGGGGTGATTAGGGCCCCCGTGGGGGTTGGTCAGGGGAACACAAAGAATTTATTAGAGTTAGCTTGTCAACATACCAACCCCAGGGTGATGACAACAATACTGACGTGCACAATGCTTCTCCCAGTCGTTGGTGTCATAGATGCTTAGCCAGGTCATGGTCGGCATCCTGTCGGTCCGGTAGGTATCAACGTCTTGCAGATGTCCCTGTGGAGGCAACATTGACCTCAGCTGAGGTTCCTGACCCCCAGCGCAGAGGAATTTGCTCTGTTTATAGGTTGTGCCCCTGCACAACAAAGGGAAAACAACTGATGTGATCTTTTCGGACTTCAGCAAAGCTTTTGACACAGTTTCCCATAGGATCCTATTGGACAAAATATCCAGTACACAGCTAAACAAAAACATCATACGATGGGTGATCAGTTGGCTGATGGGCAGGGCTCAAAGGGTTGTGGTAAATGGGGCCACATCAGGCTGGTGGATGGTCACTAGCAGGGTCCTCCAAGGCTCCATTTTAGGGCCAGTTCTCCTCAATGTCTTTATAAATGATTTGGATGTAGGACTAGAAGGTGTTTTGAGCAAATTTGCCTACGACACCAAACTTGGAGGAGCTGTGGACTTGGACGAGGGTGGAAAGGCCTTGCAGAGAGCTCTGGACAGATTGGAGAGCTAGGTGATCACCAACTGCATTAACAAGAGCAAGTGCTGGGTCCTGCACCTGGGATGGGTGCCCATCAGAGGGGGATTCCCGTCCCGAGTGGAAATGCGGGCTTGTGGCCAATAACACAACCTGGTATGTGATCGACCGGGGCTTTCAGCTGATGCCAGCGTGGGACGTAATCTTGTCCAACCACAGCAGTGATTTTAAATCCTCCTATGAAATGAACTGCAGCCTCAGGGCTGCATACGAAGCGCTAACATCTTTGGAGAGGAACTGGACAGTGCTGTAGAAGAGGCCAGAGCTTTCCTGGAGCACGTGAAGACCTGGGAGGGGATGGTGGATGAAAAGAAACTGCTCATGTTGAGAGATTTTAAACAGGGTCTGAATAACAGAACAAAAAATCACAGTGTCTGGATCAACATATGTCTGTCAGACAAAGTGTTGCAGGAGTTCCTGGTGAATACCGTTTCTTTTTGCCAGAAATCATCTCCAGAGAACACCACCTATATCAAATCTCTGCTGCAGTGCCTCCTGGATCCTTACATCAATTGTGTCAAGGCCTTCCCCAGGGCTTCCTTCATTATGCAATGGGTCTTCAACAAGGAGCACACACTTCCAGAAGCTCCCAGTATATCCAGTCTTGAAGATCTCACTAAGACACTGCTGCAAATGAAGGAGTACATCCAGGAAGTCACCTATGCACCAGAAAGTTCTGCATCTGCCATTCATGAGGCAAAGATCAAAGCCACCCACACTGTAAGCCTGGCTATTTATTCCTTGCTCCAGGCTCTGCAACAAAGGGCACAGCAAGACATAGAACTCTTAGTGCTCTTAGTTACAACCAGCACGGGATACCAAGTAGAAAGCAGCATTTTTCAGTACCTCCTTGCGTGCCCAGAAATTAATTTCATGATAAAGGAAATGGAAATGGCACATAACGAGTATCTGAGCCTGAAGGAACAGGATGTTTTCAGAGCTCAGGCCTTCCTACTGCTGACGGGCCTCACCATAACATCCAAAAATAAGAAGGTGACCCCTCGGCAGAAGAATGACCGCTTAGTTTTCATGAAAGAAAAGATGAAAAACACATGGTCTGGAGAGATGAAAGCTCTCCTCGAAAAGCACAATGCATTGAAAGACTGGGAGATGCTGGAAAGAGATTTGCAATCCTTCATTGGTGGGCAACTGGAGGACACATCTGACAACCTGGAGAAAGACAGTATAATCAAAGACATGGAAGATGCTTCTCAAGGCATGCAGCCTCCCAGTCAGTGCAAACCCAAATCAGACAGCAGCACATCCAAAGCAAGTCAAGCCACGGCAAACCCAGAGTTCCTCAACTTACTTAAGCGCCTCAGGCTGGAAAGGTACTATCCAAGAAAAATGGGCACTGAAGATTTCCACGTAATATACCAGACATCTGTACACGGCAGCCAGCCCAGCAAGGACAGCGAACTACCATTTTACTTCCTGCAAAGGCTACTGACCGTAGATTATCGGGTGAGGTACCTGACTTGCAAGGAGGCGAGTAAGCTGGCAGTTGCACCTACACCCAATACTTCAGCAGAGGAGCACGAGCCCTCTGATTCCTTTGATGACTTTTTCAGTGACTTGGATGAAGAAGCCCCTGAATCTGCAAGCAGGGAGAGTCATGTGCACCCCATGGACCTCCAGATGGCAATTTTTCATTGTGCTGATGATTTCATGAGACAGTACCTTTCATCAAAGCTTGCTTTCTGCCAGTTTGCACTACCCCTCCTGGTACCAAACCCGTGCACTTCACAGATAGAGTTCCCTCTCTGGTCCCTCAGCCAAATCAAGAAGAGCTGGAAAGGGATGGTGAAATTGGGAAAGGAGACGAGGATTAGCAGCCACAACAACAAACTCATTTGTCAGGCAGAGACACCCATCGTGTCCTTCCTACGCATCGGCAGCTCTCCTTCCTCTTCCAAGTCTCAGCTCCTGAATGCCCTGCTGAGCAAGCAAAAACACGACACTTTTTTCCACCGACATTGCAAAGGCAGCACCAAAGACTGCTTCCTGATGAAAGGTGTTGTGGAGATCTCCTGGTACATTCCTCGTGGTAGCGACAACGACAGCTTTAACGGCCCTGTTGCTTTCTGCAACCTGCACGGAGATGTGAGGGATCATGAACCACAGCTGCAATTTTTACAGGAGATCACTGCCGTGAACGTGGTTCTTGTTTCTGAGTCTGATCAGAGCAACAAGAAAGGCAGGAAAATTTTGCATGATCTGTGGCAGTCTCAGAGGCCTTTGGTTTGCCTTTTCACTGAGAAAGAGAGCATTGCAGCTGGCCGATCTAGCCAAAACATAAGAATAGGGATCAAGAACAGAAATGAAGCAGAATTAGTGGATGAGCTGACAAAAACCATCCGAGACCTAGTGGAAGGGTCGAGCACACTTGTTAGCCTCAATGCCTGTGTGAGCACAGCTCACCAGTGTGGCTTCTTAGTTGATGAAGATGCAGAAGCATCTGTGACAGCCAAAGGAACAGCAATCATGCTGGTGAATCTGTTGAAGAAAGAGAAGTTGTCTGAGATCAAATCACAGCTACTGCCTCTTCAGGGAGAACTGTGGTACAGGTGGTGTGAAAAAGACAAAGAACTCGCTCGCTTGCAGGAAAAGAGGAACAAGAGCATAGAGCATCATCGGAGCCAAATTGAATTGGAGAAGTCTGCAATAAGAGAAGAGCAACGAGACAAAGCGTCCCCCCTCAATCAGCTGATGAAAACATTCCTTGACTTTCTCCAGTCACAGCCAGATGATACCAAGAAATTCTTTCTGCAGTGGATGAAGGTCTTCATGGACGACCTGTCCTCTGATCGCCTTGACGAGCTGAGGAGAGAATATCATCAGTTATGGTCTCAAATCCTGGCATTAAAGAAAAGCAACAAAAAAAGCAATGAGAAAACTCTATTGATGAGTAAGTTAGATGCCCTTTCCAATGAAATCAATGATTCATCCATTGGCCTTGAGCATATTTTGAGAGAGGTAGGGCAGATTTATGAGGCTCTGAAATCAACAAACTCCGAAGAAAAATGGTTAATGACACTACCTGAAATTGCTGCTGATCTGATGGTTTTAGGGTATCCCGTTGAGCTGATGGATGGTGATGCTTCTTACGTACCACTGCAATGGATTGGAGCAATCTTTGACAGGTTAATTGAGAAGCTAGGGGACAAACGAGTATTCGTGCTTTCCGTGCTTGGCATCCAGAGCACAGGGAAGTCAACCCTGCTGAATGCCATGTTTGGTCTCCAGTTTAACGTCAGTGCGGGGAGGTGCACCCGGGGAGCATTTATGCAGCTCATTAAAGTGGATGAGAAGCTCCAACAGGATTTGAACTTTGATTACATGCTCGTTGTTGACACGGAAGGACTTCATGCCATAGAGATTGACAATAAGCAGTCACTTAATCATGACAATGAGCTGGCCACCTTTGTCATTGGCATTGGCAACATGACTCTGATCAACATCTTTGGAGAAAATCCTTCGGAAATGCAAGACGTCCTTCAGATTGCTGTGCAGGCTTTCCTGAGGATGAAGCAAGTACATCTTTCCCCAGGATGTCTGTTTGTGCACCAAAACGTTGGCGAAATAACCGCAAAGGAACAGAACATGGAAGGACAAAGGCGTCTGCAGGAAAAGCTGGATGAAATGACCGTGACAGCGGCCCAGCAGGAATTCTGTGACGTCACCTGCTTCAGCGACGTCATCCGCTTTGATGTGAACACCCACATTCATTACTTTGCTCACCTGTGGGAAGGAAACCCACCGATGGCACCGCCCAACCCCACCTACTGCCAGAACGTCCAGGAATTAAAAAGCAAAATTCTACAAGCTGCCAAGAAGGAATCACAGAGCAGCGTTTTGAGGCTCTCCAGCTTGAAAGTTCGTATTAGTGACCTGTGGAATGCCTTGCTGAACGAAAACTTTGTTTTCAGCTTCAAGAATTCAGTGGAGATTGCCGCATACAAGAAACTGGAAACTGTGTTTAATCAGTGGACCTGGCAACTGAGAAGTCACATCTTAGACTTGCAAATGAAACTGGTAAATAAGGTTCAAAATGGGGAGTTGGGGAAGGTCACCATGGAACACCTTGAAAAACAGGTGCAAGAGACAAATGATGTCATCACCAAGAACATGGAAACATTCTTCAGTGAAGATAGAGACTGTGAAATATTGATCCAGTGGAAAAGCAGCACAGAGCTCAAGCTGAAAGAACTGAGAGAGTCCCTTCTTGTTGAAACGCAAAGGAAGTGTGAGAAACTTATAGAAGTAAAGAAGAGCCAGAGTAAACTGGATGAGAGGAAGTCCAAATATGAAAATGAGCTCCTGGAAAAGAGCAGACAGTTGGCCCTGTCTCTAAAAGGCCAGGAATTAAGCGAAAGTGAACTGAGAAACCACTTCAATTCTCTCTGGATGCACTGGGTTACTGAAGTCTCCTCTGCTGCTCCCCCTCTGGAACAGGTGGACATCAATGTGGACATAGAAAATGTCCTTCTAGACCACTTTAGGGAGCATAATATAGCTGAACGAATCAGCAATTTTTCCCCAAAGACCGTCTTTTCTCTTGACATAGAGAAACATGTGTCTATGAAAAAACTTTACCGCATCTTTCATATGAGCTTTGACTGTGCCGATGTGAGCAGCATGCAGCGCATTACAGATAGGATCATAATGTCTGTGATGGCAAACATTGAGAAGAAGGAAAAGGACAAAATGGATTACAGTCAAACTTTTATTCATGAAATACTAAATGAAGTGGAGGAAGGTATGAACTCTGTCCCTACCACTGCAAAATATCGTTTTAATAAAGATTACAGAATAGATTTATCACTGTACCTGTGCAGAGTGGCAGCAGAAAGGTTTAAAGACATGCATGCAGCATTCAGGAAAGCAAACGATCCAGTCGTCTACCTGGAGAGCAAGAAAGAAGACTTCCTTAAGTGTTTCCAGATTTCCTGCCAAGGAGCCTCTTGCATCACAACATTTGCCGATTTCCTGTGCAGCAAGATTGCCCCAGCTCTTCGACACGCCATCTATGAGAAGACAGCACTTCACATAGCTCGAGACATGAAGGTTAAAATACCAGATTTCAGTGGCAATAGATCCACTCTGGAAGTTTGCATACTGAAATACCTAGCAGCAGAAGAAAACTTTGAAAAATTCATGGATTACCTTAATTTCCCAGGAGACTTTTTAAATAACTACATTAAGGCAAAAGTTGAGACATACTGTTTAGATAAGAACAGAAGGCTAGAGAAGTTTTTAAGAGACTCCCTCACTCACTACTATGAAAACATTGAGTCAGCTGTTTTTGCATCAACCACGGTTGTCAAAGATAGAAAAGACAGAAACGATAAAATCTCTCTTTGGCTGGATGAATTCTGCAGAGCACTTGGAGATGTGCTAAGCTTGCCCAGAAGTGACCTGAAGGGCATTGAACACCAGGAGATCACAGACATAGAGTTCCTGAATAATGCCATGACAGAAGCACTGTCTCCCCTAGTTGATGATCTCAAGAACGAGTTTGCTAATGCTCGTATGAGCTCATTTGAAAGGCAGCCTCACGCAATACTGGCTGAGCAGTTTGCAGGGTGCCAGAACATGTGTCCATTTTGTGGGGCTGTTTGCACTAACACTATACCAAACCATGATGGAGACCACCGGGTTGTCTTCCATCGTCCACAAGTTTTGAGAGGATGGAAATGGGATGAAACGGACAACCTAGCCATTGATATTTGTTCTAGCTGTGTTTCAAGTGACATCTACTTCAGAATTACTGAGGACAAATGCTTTCCCTACAAGAGATACCGGGACGCAGGACATCCCTATTCCACTTGGAACATTCTTCCTGATTCATCCACGCAAGCATACTGGAAATGGTTTGTGTCTTATTTCAGGACACAGCTAGAACAATACTACAATGGGAAAGTTCATGGCAAAGGAGAAATCCCTGCTGCATGGCAGAAAGTTACAAAGCAGAAAGCACTTGATGAACTGGACAAATATTAGGCTAAGTTGGTATGAAGGAAAAACTGCAACTGCTTTGCATTTTAGAAGAACATAATACGAAGATAACCACAAAATATTGTAATAATTATGACCTTAAACCGTGTCAAGAGAACTAAATGTAATTGCTTGCAAAGTTAGGTGAACTAAGGAGTGCTTCTCATGACACCGCTCAGCGATTCACTTGCTTTGTGATAAAATCAAAGTCGTCTTCCTTTCTTGCCATAAATACTTACATCAGCTTTGTCTTAAAGCAAACTAGAAAAATATTCCTGCAGCAAGCAGTCATACCGCCAAGATTAAGACCAAGTGCCAGATGAAGAGCAAAGGCAGCGTTAGAAAGCACCAATTTTATCAGCTGCTATGAGAAAAGAAATGACACTGGCAAAAGAACAGTTTCCCTGCAGAAAATACTTGTCACACTTACAGAAAGGACAGTGGGGTCTGCGAGCAGGTGAACACTTGTGGGAAACGCTGCTATTTTGTTGGTTTTTTTTTTGGGGGGGGGGGAATTATTCTTCACATTCATAAAATTAGTACTCAGGTGCTGTTCTCTTTCTGATGCTGTTAAAGCAGTTAACTCAGCACCCTATGCAGATTTAGACGGTGATTGTAACTCAGTGGTTATTAGGTATATGTCCTAGGTTAAGATGTGCCCACACTTCCATGAGCCATTGTTACTCATGAGCCTGGGCCTGGCAAACTTCTCTCCAGCTCCTAGCCAGCCCAACTGCTTTTGCCAAGCACTTCTGTGTTGGGTAAAAGCCTTTTATAACCAATGTAGAGAATTAGACAGCTTTGCAGCTTCCTGAGCAGCTGTCAGCAGTGCATGATGTTAGTGTTTGTGCTGTCAAGACAGGCAGGTGGCAGCTGAACAAAAATGGTCTGGAGAACATGTAAGTGGCTCTGCCTGCACCAGTGCTGTGGGAGGGGGGGTTTGCTGTGCAGTTTTCCTACAATCCTGCTGGAAAGCCAATGACTAGAGTCTCCTGGAGAGCTGGCAAAAGTGGTGATTTATTATAATTCTTTGTAGTCTTTGCTAATAAACTGTTTGAGTTGGACTGGACTGGTCTCTGCATGCTTTATTTCCAGGTGAGCCACAATTTTCATAGAATTATAAAATCAGAACGGTTTGGTTTAGAAGGGACTTTGAAGATCGTCTCGTTCCAACCCCCCTGCCATCTAGATCAGGTTGCTCAAAGCCCCATCCAACCTGGGCTTGAACACTTTCAGGGATGGGGCATCCACAGCATCTCTAGGAAACCTGTGACAGTGCCTCATTGCTGTCATATTAAAGATTTTCTTCCTCGTTTCTAAACTAAATCTTCCCTTTTAGTTTAAAGCCATTACCCCTTGTCCTATTGCTGCACTTCCTGATAGAGTCCTTCCCCAGGTTTCCTGCAGAATCACAGAATCATTAGTGTTGGAAAAGACCTCCAAGATCATCTGGTCCAACCATCCCCCTACCACCAGTGTCACCCACTAACCCATGTCCCTAAGCACCATGGCCAACCTCTCCTTAAACACCCCCAGGGATGGTGACACCACTACCTCCATGGGCAACCCGTTCCAATGCCTGACTGCTCTTTCTGAGAAGAAATATCTCCTCATTTCCAAGCTGAACCTCGCCTGGCACAACCTGAGCCCATTCCCTTCTTATCAACGGGTGTCACATTTGCAAGTCTCCAGTCATCTGGGACCACTCCAGTGGACCAGGACCGCTGACAGATGATGGAAAGTGGCTCAGCAATCACATCTGCTAGCTCCCTCAGCACCCTCAGGTGGATCCCATCTGGACCCATGGATTCGTGACAGTCCAGGTGGAGCAGTATGTCTCTAACTGTTTCCACCTGAACTCTGAGGGGGTTATTCTGCTCCCCATCCCAGACTTCCAGGTTGGGAGGGTGAAATCCTGAGGATAACTGGTCCGACTGTTGAAGACAGATGTAAAGAAGGCACAGAGAATCTCAGCCTTTCCCTTATCCTCAGTAGTCGTGTTCCAGTAAAAGAAGGAGATTCTCCTTGGTCCTGCTCTTACTGTTAATACAGTTGTAAAAACATTTTTTGTTGTCTTTCACCACAGCTGCCAGATTGAGTTCATACTGAGCCTTAGCTTTTCTGACGTGGCCCAGTGCCCTTGACTCCCCCAAAATGGAGCCCAACTCCCCTGGCGCATCAAAATGGAACCCAGTTCTCTGCAGCTCCCCCAAAGCCAGGCCAAGACCCATCTGCTCCCCCCAAAGGGGTTCCAGCTCCCTCAACTCACCCACAGTAGGGTCCAGCTCCTCCCAAATGGTGCCCAGTTCCCCTTGGTGTTGTGGAAACCCTTCAGCAAAAAAACTGCTGTCCACCTCACAGATGTTTATGTGTTCTCCAGACTGTTCAGGGATGCTGAGGGCACATACACATATTCCAATGCAGGACCCTCCTGTCCAGCTGCTGGAGCCCAGTGCAGACCAGTACTCCCCAGTACAGTCCTGCCCAGCCACTGGAGCCCAAGAGTCAGCACCAAGCCCCGAGGCTATGAATGTGGCCCCCCACCCGGATGCTGGTGCTAAGCCCTGCACTCGCTCCACATACACCGCTCCCCCAGCAGCTGCTTTGGGGTCCTGTGCTGGTTTTGACCAGGTGTCTATAGTGGGATTACGTGGAAAGGTTTTGGTAGCAGGGGGCTACAGGGGTGGCTTCTATGAGAAGGATCTAGAAGCTGCTCCATGTTTGGCAATGACCCCGCTGCTGACCAGAACTGAGCCAATAAGTGATGTTATTTTGCGTCTCTGTGAGAGCATATTTAAGACAGGGGAAAAAACGCTGCACCACGCAGCAGCTGGGAGGGTGAGAGGAGTGAGAAACAGCCTTGCAGGTGCCAAGGTCAGTGAAGAAAGAGGGGGAGAGGTGCTCCAGGCGCCGGAGCAGAAGTCCCCTGCGGCCTGTGGTGAGGACCATGGTGAAGCAGGATGTCCCCCTGCAGCCCATGGAGTACCACGGTGGAGCAGGGTTCCACGCTGCAGCCCGTGGAGGAGACCACGGTGGAGCCTGTGCCCCGAAGGAGACTGTGGCCTGTGGAAGACCCCTGCCGGAGCAGATTCCGGGCCAGACCTGTAGCCCGTGGAGAGGAGACCACGCAGGAGCAGGTGACCCGGCAGGAGCTGGTGCCCGTGGGGGACCCAGGTTGGAGCAGTTTGCTCCCGAGGGATGGACCCCGTGGTACGGACCCATACCTGGAGCAGTTCTTGAAGAGCTGCTGCCTGTGGACAGCCCACGCCGGATCAGTTCGGCAAGGACTGCATCCCGTGGGTGGGACCCCACAGCACAGGGGACAAGAGTGACCGAGAAGGAGCGGCAGAGAAGAAGTGCTATAGACTGACCAAAACCCCCATTCCCTGTTCCCCTGCGCTGCTCGGGGGGAGGAGGTGGAAGAGGGTGGATGGGGAAGGAAGGTGCTTTCGGTTTCTTTCCTTTGTTTCTCATTTCTCTAGCTTGTTAGTAATAGGCAATAAATCTTACTATCTCTCTATGCTGGTTCTGTTTTGCCTGTCATGATAATTATTGCACGATTTCCTCATCCTTATCTCAACCCTTGAGCCTCTTTCATCGTATTTTCTCCCCGCTCCTCTTTGAGGAGGGGGAGTGAGAGAGCGGCTGTGGTGGAACTCAGCCGCCCACCTGAGTAAAACCATCACAGATCCCATAACTAGGAAATCACCCTATGGCTCTTGATGGGGGCTGAGGAAAAGGAGACCACCATGAAAAATAACAATTTTCCATTCAAGTGCGGAAAGGGAAGCAACCAGCCCATGAGTGACACATGGGGGGGACCTTCTGAAGGAAGTCATACAGTAGCTGAGAAGAGGAAGCCTCCAGTGAGCATCCTCTTGTGCATTCCTCTGGAGCCCATGGTGCTGCAGGAGGTTACCAGCGTGAAGGCAGGAGAGGCAAAGGCAGGCATGGGCAGTAGCTGGGGCACACCAGGAGATGTGCTGAAGTATGAGAAATCCAGATTCTGAAGGAGCAGCGGCGACAGGACAGAGGACACACAGAGGGTGTCATCTGCCTGGGTGTCCAGAACAGCCCCGACAGGATCCTTCACCTCAATGGCTTAGAAAGATAAGGCTGAGATAAGAGGGAGGGTCCTAACACGGAAAAGCAGTTACTGAAAGGGAGGAAGAACAAATGGTGAATTGTCACCTTGGAGGGAAGTCTCCGGGGAACACGCCCTGGATGCTCAAGAGAAGATGGGAGCTGTGGTGGTGGCATTGACCGGTAATAAGGGGCTGCAAACACCACGCATGGGGCTGGGAGGGCAGGGGTCCATGGGGCTGTCACAGGATGGCAGGAGATCGGCTGCTGAAAGGGCAGACTGCACTGCAAAGCGATGCACGCCCAAAAAGCAGGCTCAACCTCATGCCTCCAGGGATGAATATAATGCCAGCTACTGCTCCCCAGGTGAGACCCTGGGGCTGTAACAAGCAGGTCCACGATGGCAAAGATGTTTGAGCCAGGGAGCTGGGAAGAAACATGTCTGCGGGGCAGGGGAAAATGTGCACATGGCGAGGGTTTGCTGGGGCAGGAGCACGTTCACTGGAGGCATCACGCTTCGTAAAGCCTGGAGCAGATGGAGCTTTCTCCCACCTGAATGTGGGAGAAGAAAGGAGCCACCAGCACAAGGAGCTCCTGCCCCTGCAGCCCCATGAAATTAGTTTAAGTGTATTAAAAGAGCTTCAATTAGATGACAAAACTGCAGAATATGCCAGCGGGCAGGGTTCGGCCTTGATGCTCCCCCAGCTCTCTCCTGTGGCTCTGCAGCCCCATACCCAAAATTTGGCCCTAGTGCTGCAGAGGTCACAAAGCACTGCAGAAAACAAACATGCACACATCTCCGTGAGTTTTGTCTTTAAAAGTCATCATCATTCCAGCTCCCAGGGAAAACGGGAATAGGAAAAAGAAAGAGATGAACAGAAGGGAAGGGAAAGGAAAACCGCTACAAGCTGCAGCTCAGCTGGCTCAAATTGAAATCAGGGCTTTTAATCCATGAAGTAAAACCTATAAGCAAATCCCCCTGCTCTAATTTTTGCCTTCCTAAAACTAGTGTTAGCCCAGAAGGTGCTTGGACAAAGGCTGCTTGGTGATGCTCAGGCAAATCCAGCGATGCCCAGGGGACGCTCAGCAGCTCCGAGTGTTTGGGCAGACAGAGAGGAGAGGGCAAAGGCACGAGGGGAGCAGCCTGCTGCGGTACCGTACATGCAGAGAGCACAGCTGGCGTTCCCTCAGCACCTCTACCATAGCTTGGCACGGCCCCAGCTGCACCCTGGGAGAGACTGGGTGTGAGAGGGGTCAGCACGTCCTCCCAGGCTGTGATCTCCAGCAGTTTCTGCATTCTCCACCCTCCCACGGTGACCAAATCCGCTTTGCAGGGGAGCCCGGCAGTCCCCAGGCCAGGCAGACCCTTGGGGACATGCGGCCTTCCCTGCAGCCGCACCACCCCTGCAGCACTGCCCCTGTCACTCCCATCCAAAAGGAGCTGCAACCACTGAGATTGAGGCTTCTCCTGGGGGGGAGACAGCCCTAAAGGGGGCCTGGTGCTGCTGGGGCTGAGCAGAGCCCCTGTAGGGATTCTGGGAGGTGAGATTTGGGATTTGGGGAGGTGAGATTTGGGATCTGGGGAGCTGAGATTTGGTATTTGGGGAGCCATGCCAGCAGGGACTACAGGAGTAAAAGTACAAACGGGTGCAAAGCCAGATGGCACGGCGTGAAACAAGCTGTGGCACATGCAGGGGAGCAGCAGGACCTGGTCCCGGCCGGTGCTCCACTGCCCCGTGAGCTTGGGGTCCCCCAGCCCTCTGCAAGCCCCAGCCCCTTTCTCCTCACCGAACAGAATGGGCAATTGGGAATAAGCCCCCATCACCCGGTGACTCCCCTGTCACCCACCACGCTGGCACCCTCAGGCTGCCCTGGCTGTGCCCTGGACCACTGGGGCAGCCAGGCACACGAGGGGTGCCAAGACCAAGGCTCCCAGCAAGAAGGGCAGTTCGGGATCGGGACCCTTCCACCTCGTGCCCACAGCCCAGGCTGCTTCTCCTCACTGTGTGGGAGGCGGCAGGTCCCTCAAGCACGGCCACTCCGGTGGTTTCACGGCTCCAGCCACGTTTATTGAGGCCCTCAGCCCTGCCCCGTTGCTCTGCGCATCCCGCCAGCCCTGGGGTCGGAGGCAGAGGGTGCCCAGGCACCTCCTTCATGGGCTCCCCCATCGATGCGCTGCTCCCAAGCACTGCCAAGGAAGGCGTGACACCTGTGTCACCTCTCTGTATCCCTCACACCCTGGGGTTGCAGCAGGATCTGGTGGCTGGGGATGGTCCCTGGTGCATTATTCCCACACCCCGCAGGGGCACCTTGTAGGAGCCGGTGTCCCCCAGCAGCGGGTGGCTCACGGGGCGAGGGCAGGCACCTTCTCCTCGTGCAGCCCTGCCTTGCCAGCCAGTTTTGGGCTTTTCTGGGGGACACGGTGGCCTCGGGACACCTTCCAGCACCGTTGCCACGTTGCATGCTTAATTCCAGCTGCCGCTTTGTCATCCCATGGCATCACCTCCCAGCCCGTAAGCTCTCGTCCACGTCATTCTGGGGACAGAGGTGACCACAGTCCATCTGGAGGGACCCCCGGCATCATCCCTGCCGGTGCCCCCCGTGGATGTGCTACGGGGGATGCTCCCCCCCGGCGATGCTCAGCAGCTCCTCCAGCTCCTGCTGCAGCCGCAGCCCCAGCAGCTCCCGCAGCAGCTCCCGGCGCCGGCTGCGGGGGGCGACCCCCATGCGCCGCAGGGTCCCCTCGGTCAGACGAAGCAGGGCCCGGCCGGTGACCGCGTGCTCGGCCGCCAGCTGCACCAGGTCCCCGTCTCCACGCCGCGCACCCAGCCAGGCGCACACCTCCGGCACCGTCCACTGCGCCGGGGGCCCCTCCGATACCTGCACCGGGAAGAAAGGGGTGAGCTGGGGAGTCCCCTCGCTCCCCCAGCCCGTCCCTCCAGCCCCATGGGAGATACGGGGTCAGGCTGGTTGTGCCATGCCCAAATTCCACCCCTCACAAAAATGCGACCCTTCTGCCATCCCCGTGCCCGGGTTCGTGCCGGTGCTCACATCCCCAGGGGGTCTCCTGCTTGCCTCCGGGGAGGCTCCAGCCCCCAGCCCCTGCCCTCGCTCACCTCTGCCAGCGAACATCCCTCTGACAGTGCCTCAGCACCATCCTGCACCTCGGCGTCCATGTGGGGGTCCGGCAGGGCGTGGGGGCAGCTGGGGCTCCCTGCAGAGGGGGGCTGCAAAAGCTGGGGTGAGCACAGCCCCCTGCGCCCCTATTCCACACCCTGGGGTGTGGTGGCCGCCCTCCCCCAGTGCAGACCCCTCCTGCCCTCCCAATTCATGCCCCCAAGGGCTGGAGCTGGGACAAGGCCCCAGCACCCATCCCACCGCGTGGGCGCGCAGAGCCGGGCACACCCGGGAAGTGAGACCAGCCCCAGCTCCCCACCACCTCCGCAAGCCCAGGGGGCTCCGGCGTGCCCTGGCATCCCCCAACCCAACCCGGACCCCTTCCCCAGCCCAACGTCCTCCTCCACACCGCCCTCCACCTCACACCTCTGCCCCGGGTCGAGCAGGAACCCACCGCACGGAAAACCAGGAGAGCAGGAGAAACCTTTGCCCGGGCCCTCCCTCTGCAGGCGCAGCCGCACGCAGGCACCCCAAAGGCACCGCAAGGCTGCCAGGGGTGCGGCTGCTCTGCAAGCTCACATCGTGCTCCCCTTTCCTCTTTGCTACCCCAGCCCTGGCCACACCGTCCCCACGCAGCTCCAGGGGCCGGTGAGACCCCGGCCAGAGCCAGACACGAGGTTTTCCAGGGGTCGGAGGAGCGCAGCATCCTTACCGTGACCAGGAGAAGGAGCTCTGCGAAGGCTCCCCCCTCTCTCCCGTCCCCGTTAGGTGCAGAACGGGCCCATCGGAGCCCGTCCCACGGGGTGAAAGCCCTGGTGTACCCATCCAGATCGAGGCAGAGCAGCCTCACCTCCAGCGCGAGCACCAGAACAGGGCGAGCCCCGAGGATGAGTCACATCCCCAAGGGCTGCAGCCCTGCCCGGACCTGCAACAGCCCCCGGCGCTTGTGTCCCCCCTCCATGGAGCCCCAGCGGGTTCCGTGGGGACAGGTCGGTGCCCACGCAGGCAGGGCCAGGCTCAGTAACGAAGCAAGCACCCACACATTTCTGTTGGGTGGCGATACGTGTCTTTAAAGACCGTTTAACTCAACACATCGCGCGAAGTAGGAGTGCACCGAGTTATTAAGCAACTTCCAGCTGTGGGGGAAAAAAAAGTAAGTGCATCCAGGCACACGCAGAGCTCCCAGCACTTCCTCGCTGATAGAGCCCCGGGAACGTGCTCCTACGTGTGTGGGAACGTGACGTGGACGTACCCAGCTACCCAAACCTGGGCACAGGAATTGATTTTCAGCCTCTCCGGCTGCCCAGCACGGTCCGACCGCAGCTCGGTGCCTGCACCCAGATCCCGGGGGACTGCTGCACAAAGCCCCTTGTGAGCCGCCCCCAGCTCAGCAGAGCCTCCCTGTGCTGGGACACCAGTCCCACCGCTACCGGTATTTACCACGAAGCACACGAGGTGCTTATGGAAAACCAAAGTGCTGCTCCTCCTCAGGTTCTCTCCCACCCGCAGCTCCCTCGCTGCAGTGTTGCACAAGACTTCCAGCCACCAACAGGCACCACCCAGCGTCCCACCCAGCTCTTATCTCAGCTTTGCCTCCACAATTGCAGGGCTGCTCAGCAGCAGGCGACTTGCTGAGGTGGTTCCTTCCATACAATGGAGGCAAGGATTTGGAAGATTCTGTTTTGGAAGATTCTGGCATAACCCAAGCCACCCTCATCATCATGAAAACATGAAAAGATGAGAGAGGAAAATAACTCAGAACGTTAAACAGAAGGGCAAGAACCATCTCATGTTTCCAAAATAGTGGAAGATGAGGCTGCAGAACTGATGTTCGCCACCAGTTTGCTTCCACCCAGGTGTTATCCTGTCCCTATTTCTCAATTTTAAAAACACCAGACACCAAAAATGTGTAATTAGGGTGCCACAGAGAAGCATGAGTTATGTCTGAAAAGCCCATGTTACTTTGGTGACTCATTTGGGCACAGGAACTCGAGGTGGATTTCTCCCACTTCAGAAAGCAAATACCTGGTACCACCTTGGAACACAAAGCCCACACCTCTCAGGAAAGGAGAAGGGGGGGGGGGGGGGGAAAAACCACCAGCCAAACTTTTCTTTTTCCTGGTTTATTGTGGCAAACATCAGTGACACTCAATTCTCAGAGGCAATTTGCTAGTTCCATGCTGTTCAGACACCGTGCAAACTTCCCCCTTGGAACCAGGTCAGCCACTTGAGTTGAAGCCTGCTTCTGAAAAAGCTGTTAGCCCCCACAACGGCACGTAACCTCACATCTCCGCCTGCCGACGTTCAGCACTTCATGGATCTCCTCACCTCTGAGCTTCATTCTTTGCACACCGCTTGGGAATCATTATTTTTTTCTCTTCCGGGGAAAAATAGTAATAAATCTTGTTTACCAAAGAATTACAGTAGAAATCAGACTGGTTACAAGGACCTTGGAGACACTAAGAGCCATATTAACTTTTATTCTCCTCGACCTGGAATCCGTCTTAGAGCGCGTTTATTAGCTGAAAATTACCAGCAGTGTAGCTAAAAGGTATTTACAAAGGCCACCAAAAATCCTTTCCGAGAAGGATTGTTTGTATGTTTTTATTAGTGCATTGAAATGGCATTGCCAGGCACAGGACACACGAATACTCGTTCAGCAGTCCCTTGTCCCATTACTGAGGGTAGAGCTCCACTAGCATTGCGTGCCCCTAGAAACGGAGAGAAAAAGAGAACAGTCACAGTGAGGACGAGGTATTACAGGCAGGAGTCACAGGAGATGCCCATCTCCCGCCCATATTACAATAAAGATGAGGTAAGAGCCCAGAGCTGATTTGCTGCCAGATTTGCTCTGACAGCTCCGTGACAGCACAGGGCTGCTCCAGGTGCCGAGGCAGCAGCCCGGCTGCTCAGCACACCACGCTGCTCCCAAGGCAGCTCGTCACTACCCCCAGTCAGCACAACGCTGAACCAGGGCTCCCATCCGCAGCCTCGACTGCTGATGGAAATCTCTCCCCCATTTTTCTTGTAAAGATCTTCCTCCCCAAGATTTGGAAGGATGACCCAAACAAGCCAAAATTCGGGAAGTTTTTGAGAGCCAGCACGCAAACCCCTGAGAACACGGCAGAAACCTCTCGTTCCCTTGTGTATCACACAGGCAGCAACGCGCTGCATCCCCACTGCCCGGGGATGCTTCTCCTGCTGGGCCAGAGGGACTTGTAGGTGGTCAGGGTGCAGGGAGCTTCTGAGGGAACAGCGACAGACCCCACGGCATCGTTACCTGCCCTCCTGCAGCGCAGGCAGCGATCAGGCCATACTGCCCTCCCTCCTTCTTCAACCTGTGGGCAGCAGTAATCGCAAGGCGGCAGCCGGTGGCACCAAAAGGATGGCCCAGCGAGAGGGAGCCGCCCCAGGTGTTGAACTTCTCCAGCGGAGGGGCTCCAACCTGCAGGAACACGGAGGGACACGTAATAATCGCCTGTCTGGAAGGAGGCGGCGACAACACCAAACCCCCACAGCCAGCCCGGGCTGCTGGGAAGCGTTCCTTAGCACGTGCACGTGCCTGATGATGGCACCAAACTACACCAAAAGCTTTACTGCTTCACCCCCCGTCGGGCAGGCACAGCCCGTGCTGTCAGAAGGAATACAGCCACCGCTTTAATTCCCATCTCACCAGATGCTCTGGGCCTCCACCTGCTGGGAACGCCTCCACCCCCACAGAAACTTCTCACGCTGGGATTCGCTGACCCAGGGCTCGAGAAGCATGACAGCCTCTCGCAGAACGAAACTGCAGCTCTAGCCACGACGTGGAATCCGACAATGCCGAGCATAAACGAAACACGAAGACATCCTGGCTGCGTGCTTACCTTTGACTTCCTGCCCATGTAGTTTTGTGCAAACCAGTCCGAATCCATAGCCTTCAAGTTAGCCAGTATCTGCCCCTGAAAGGGAACGGAGGGCAGACTTGAAGGAAAGCCTACAGACAGTGCTAGCAAACAGGAGATGCCCCAAGATTAGCTCCAGCCACAAAACTAATCCAGCCAACTGAAAAAAAGCATTTTACAGGAGCAACTCTGTTAGCCAACATCAGCTCAACCTTAGAATCACAGACCTTAAAGATCACAGACCTTAAAAATCACCCAGTGCCACCCCCTGCCATGGGCATGGCCCCAGCCCCGGCTGCCCCCAGCCCCATCCAGCCTGGCCTTGGGCACTGCCGGGGATGGGACAGCCGCAGCTCCTGGGGCAGCCTGCGTCAGGCCTCACCACCCTTGGAGGGAAGGATTTCCTCCTTATATCTAGTATAAACCTACCCTTTTTTTAGAATAAAGCCATTCCCCCTTGTCACATCACCCCACTCCCTGACCAAGTCCCTCCCCAGCTCTCCTGCAGCCCCCTGTAGGTACTGGCAGGCCGCTGTAAGGTCTCCCCGGAGCCTTCTCCAGGCTGAACAACCCCAACTCCCTCAGCCTGTCTGTAGGAGAGGTGCTCCAGCCCCTGGATCATCTCTGTGGCCTCCTCTGGACTGATTCTAATACTTCCGTGTCCTTCTGGTGCTGGGGGCCCCGGAGCTGAGCGCAGGGCTCCAGGTGGGGTCTCAGGAGAGCAGAGCAGAGGGGACAATCCCCTCCCTCGCCCTGCTGCCCACGCTGCTGTAGGTGCAGCCCAGGGTACGGACAGCTTTCTGGGCTGCAAGCGCACATTGCTGGCTCACATTGAGCTTCTCATCAACCAGCATCCCCAGCTCCTTCTCCTCAGGGCTATTCCCAATCCGTTTCCCACCCAGCCTGGATTTGTGCTTGGGATTGCCCCAGCCCTGGTGCAGAACCTTGCACTTGGCCTTGTTGAACCGCACGAGGTTCACTCAGGCCCACCTCTCAGCCTGTCCAGGTCCCTTCCCTCCAGCGTGTGGACTGCACCACACAGCTCGGTGTCACTTAGCTAGAAAAAGACACTGTCCAATTAACAAGCCATGTCACCAAATTAACACAGCCTAACCCGTTTAGTAGATGACCTGCAGAAGTGGTTTTCTTCATACAAGGATCTTGGTGACTTAAGACTTTTTTACATGGTTTCTTGAAGAGCCTGTACTCCCTTGGTGACCTCAAGCAACATAAGCCATCCTTCCAACGGATTGTGTCAGTGCAGGAAATGTTGGTTATTATACACCACTTACATATCTACATTCAGGGAAGCTCTTAACAAGTGCTTTCACCAACACACAAGTGAAAAATGGCATCCTACAGCTAGAGGGAGCCTTGGTGTTCAGAGATACTTACAGCAAAAGCTTCGTGGAATTCAAACACATCGATATCAGCCATGGTCAGGCCAGCCTTCTCCAGCACTTTGGGCGTAGCGTACGTGGGACTGAAGAAGAGTTAAGAAGCAGGAGTCGCACATGAACACATTTCCTGCCATCATCATTCCCCCTTTTCCACGGGAAGCCTCGTTACACTCCGTCTCCCCAGGACGCGCGGTGCGGCGCTCTGCCTTTCCCACTCTGGCTGAAGCACAGCCCCAGGAGCTACCCCCAGCACCAAGGTGCTGCGACGCCCCCCAGAAAACCAGGGTGGATATTTCTGCCTCAGAATATTCTCCCACGTTAGCCACCCCCCCACCACGTCACACCTACCACGCCAGCTCTCACACCTCTGCGAGAAGGCACGAGGAGAAAAATAAACAAACGCAACGGCAAGTCAAGGCTGTTGTGCTAGTACGGGCTGTTAGGGGAGGCTACTCCTCACCACCTACCCCAGCAGCAGTTGGTCCTTTGGATCCTGGGACACGTACACAAAGTCCCTGCGGAGGAGAAATGCCGTTAGTAACGGAAGGGGGAGAAGGAAACGAGAGCAGGCTTCAGACCCCCCGTACAGCAGCCCCTCTGTTACCTTAGGTAGGCCTTCGGTTTGTACCCCATCGCCAGAGCCTTCTCTTCAGACATGATGAGCATTGCCGAGGCGCCGTCTGTCTGCAACGGGCAGAAGAAGCCAGTGAGGTCGCTGCCCGACGAGCGGGCGCACGCCGGGCACAAAAGGAGCCTGACAACCCCGCGGAGCAGCCCCTAAGGGAGACCCAAACATAACCAGGGCCGCCAGGCTCTGCCACAGCGCTCCAAGATGTGCAAAGCCGGCTTTGCTGTTACACAATCAGAGTTGTAGGGGCTGGATGGGATCTCTGGAGATCATCAAAACCAATCCCCTTGCTAACAGCGGGTTCCCTTGAGCAGGAAAACGTCCAGGCCACTGCGTCCCCATTGCTTGCCTTGCCCAACTGAATCCCCAGCTTGCACTCCTGCCTGCCCGAGCTACACCCACAGACCTCACGCAGCATGAGGATTTTATGAGTTTGTGCTCATCACCACGTGTGATGAGCCTTTTCAAGGCACAAGAAACTGTCAGGGCTGCACGCAGAAACAAGTGTGCCTTCGAGCTCTTTGTGTGGGACTGTCAGTGGCAATCGCCTCGTGTCGAGTCTCGGGAACCAGGACCCAGAGACACCTCACCTAACCCACAAAACTACTTCAGATTTCAGCATGGCTGACGGTTGGATTGATGGCATCTTGAAGGTCTTTCCCAGCCTAAATGATTCTATGAAAAAAGCTTAGCTCAAAAGCCTTAGAGAAAGAAAAGGAGCACACGTGGAAGGGGGCTCCATCACAGATGCGCTAGAGAAATCTCCTCTTCCACTCTGTGCCTTACAGGGTAAGCCTTAACGTGACGAGCTTAGTCTAGAACTACTGACTTCTGGACTTACAGTGCCACTGATCTCCTCCTGGAACAGAATTCCTACAAATGCCATTGAACAATCAACCCCAGGGACAGCTACAAGAAGGCAGACATGTAAAAAGAAACAATTTCAGGGGCTTAACTCTTGACTTGAGAACAAAAACAATCCAGTCCCCACTACAAAAATAAAAAAATCTTAGAGCAGGTGATATCACAAAGGAGACAACTCATTCCCACAGATTACTCCAGCTGAGCCTACATGCCTGTGGAGGCAGAGGGCAAACCAGAGTTTCCCCAGCTGGCTCACGAGCACCTTACCAGGAAGGATGAGTTGGCGGCTGTGACGGTTCCGTATGGTTTGACAAAAGCCGGCTTCAGCTTGCCCATCTGCTCCATCGAGGACGGGCGGATCCCATTATCTTTGGTAACCGTGTCTCTGCCTGTTGATGTTTAAAAATAAAGTTCAGCAAACGTGAATTTGTACATCAGGACTTCAGGAAAAAAAAAAATCAGAAAGTTATGCTTTTTATGACACACTGGAAGAAGAAAAAGGGAAAATCCATTTGCAGTATCAGGATATTTAGCATGGCTAAAAAGATCGTTTAAAAATTGAAGCTGCTTTACTTTCCCTCTAAAGACAAAAAAAATGAAGTGCTGCCGTCTATTTACAATAAGGAAAAAACACCACGCAGAAAGCCCAGTTGATAAAAAGACTTTAAATAGAGATTATAAGGCCTAAATTGGAGAGCTGGATCTAAATGGGTATATGCCTATGTGCCAAGTTTTGAGGAAGTGAGAGCGCTGGCAAGAACCAAACGCATCTTCATGCGTCTTCAGCTACACTGCCTGCTTAAACACGCCAGCTAACAGAAAGCACCAATGTACAAAGACAGCATAAAACTGCAGAAACGTACAACCAAGGTCTCATCAGTAAGCAAAAAAGTAAAAAGAGTAAAAAAGTGCCCCAAATTAAAGTGCCCAGCCCGTTTCACATCCGAGCAATGACTGCAAGGCCAGGTGAACTGGGGTCTCGTAAGCGCATCCTATTTTTGGTGTTCCTACCCAGCACCTGATTCATCAGACCAGGATGAATTTGTTGCTTGTTTCTATTTGTTGTTGACAGTTTGGGGTATAAAAATCAGTTCAGATTTTCCTCGTCCTATCGTCACGTTAGCAAGGATATAAGATGGATAATGCAAAATCGAGATATTCAGTAATATTTTTATATATTCAGGTATGCGTGTCTAGAAACAAGCTCTTTTAGCAGTTTTCCAGGGAGCCAGAGAAGGCGTACCAAAGAGTTAAATCCATAACATACATGGAATGTTACAAATTGGTCCCCAGTGCTTCCTCTCCTAAACAAAGCAGTTCCTTATTTAACTGGCGCGTGCTGGCGGTGAAATGCGTGCTCTTTTACCTGGCACTTTGAAGGGTACCACATCGAGCAGCAAGCCTCCGTCCTGGGCCTTCTTGGCTAGCGTGTGCGAGCGCAGGGCGTACTCATCTTGCTCCACACGGGAAACAGCAAAGGCAGCGGCCAAGCGATCAGCGGAGTGCCCCATGGTCTCGCTGGTGGAGAACTCCGCCACAGCCGGGAGCTACGATAAAATAAAGTCAGCACACAGAAATGCCTCTCGTTTTTAAGTCTGCAATCTTAATATATTATTTAGACTCTGGATCTCATCTCTGCTCCATGTACGCTGTGCTTCCCTGCACTCCAGCTAAAGGGGACCAGCAGGAGAGACACGCACGGTTTTCTTGTGAAGAGTTTGGCGGTGTTGGAGAGAAGTGCTCTTCCTTCCAACCCCTATCATGCCTTAATTCACCTCCCTTGTGACCTCAGAGAGAGGAAAGAGTGCCCCCATCCTCTACAGCAGGCTCCTGACATTAACCAGCAGGCTGCCCGTTCTCATCAAGGCCCGAAGATGGGAACTGAACACATTCAGCACCTGCAAGGACGTGGCTGGGAACAGCAATCATAAGGCGATATTTAACAGGCATTAATCAAGGCTGTACTAAGGATGCGCCTTTCCTGAGCGTGTCACTTCATTAATCAGGAAAAAACAATTCCTCTGATGCTTTACGACAATGGCACGAGCTTTGCATTGATGGAAAAAAGCTTCCATTTTTCAGTCTCCAGCACACAGTTTGGCTACGAGCCGCAGAAAGAGGGAGGAGCTTTGAAATGTTGAAGTAAAATAGGTTTCCTGAAGAGCAACGTGTAAGAAGGCAGAGTAAAAACAAAGCAGAGTCACGAATGCTGCAAGCTGCATCAGGCAACTGTAGTTTAACATAAATCAGAGATCCAATAAAGGAGAGCCAGGGGAAGCCACCTTGGCCCTTTTTACATCCATGTATGCTCTCCGGTGAAGCTAAAAAATTACCTGAGCCGACTTGGTTCACACCTCCTTATAAAACAGTTTAGTTTTTAGACTAGTAAACTTTAATCGTTTTTAATAGTGTCTAACTGCCTGCAAAAAAATACCTCAGGAGCAAAGTAGTCAGGGCGAATCTTGGAAATCAGAGCGAGCTTTTGGCCCAAGGTCTTGGCTCGGTTAAGAGTGAGCATAGTCTTCCTCATCTTCCTGCTGTGACGAATGGGAACATCCGACATTAACTCCACGCCCCCTGCTACCACGACATCGCACTGTCCAGCTGCAATCAAACCCACGCCTGCAGAAAGAGACAGAGCTTGCCGTGAGGGCTGCGGGGAGAAGCAACGCTTACCTCCTTAGTGCCTAGGACACTGCATTTGATGTCCTTCTGCAGCCTCCGGCTTTGGCCAAGCGAGGCAGCACGTGTTTAACCGAGACAGAGCAGGATGAACAGACATTTTATGAAGCACAAGCACACTAGCTTTGTGATTTTGCTTCTTTTGTCACACACAGCGTTGGAGAAGAGCGTTCCCAGTGATGCAGGATAGCATTTTTTTCCTCCTTTGTCCATGCTTAACCAAAGATGACAGCAGCCTGAAAGGCAGCGACTTCCTCATCAAGATTTAGTCTTTACCTCCCAAGCTAACACGGATACTGAGCAGAGGCTGTGGCTGCATGCCAACAGAGCCAAGCTGCTGGCAGGCCTATGGCAGGTGCTCAATTCGTAGTGCATTTGGTTAGCTCAAAGTCTGTTTTCTGCTCCAGAATTTCTTTTCCTGCTTTGCTATGTTCACTAAGCAGCATGAGCTAGCTGGATGGAGGAGCTGCCACGCTCGGTTTCAAACCACAGCCTGTTCTTCCAGCCAACATACCTGTGGTCATAGCCTGGTTTGAAGAAATGCAAGCCATGGTGACTGTATGGGCTGGAGTTTTGTCAGAGAAGCCAGCTCCCAAGGCAGCCTACGAGCGACAAAGAAGGACTGTTAGAACCTGCACCTTTTGCTCCACGGGGCCAGATCTGCCTCCTGCCCAACACCTAAGCTGAAAACAAGCACCTCGAGTTCCCACTCGGCCAACTACTGCAGCAGCAATTCCCCTCCCTGCACTCTGGGAACCAGAGAAGGCAGCTGCCCCCCTCTCAGGGCTCTCAGTCAGGCTGTGCAGTCACCAGGGACAAACTAATCGCTTTGTGAGAGCTTTCAGGCACCTAACGTTGTCTTTGCTTCGCATTATTTGCAAAGGTGGCACGTGAAAGGAGTTATTTCGAGCCCTTAGGACAAGGTGCTGCGAGCTGCTTCAACCAGGACAGAAAACATCTGCAGTCCAGCAGTCTCGTCTGACCCAGCACAGGAAAACCGCTCGCAGCAAGACCTTCCCTAGTTGAGACGTGGCCAACTGGTTTAAAGTTCACCACTTGTTCCCAAGTTAAAATTAAACCGCGGCCTCATCTGACTGGCAGGTGACCAAAGCAAGTATTTGCATACACAAGGCTAAAACCGCTGATGGAACTGCAGAGCCTCTTAATCCTAAGTCTTTCCAGCTCGTTACGTAATCGTTTTGCCGGGTTGCAGAGAACAACAGAAAATCACATGCCCCCCGCATCACGTTCCTGGAGCAGGCCGAGCTCTTTCCGTGCGTAACGCGTGAATTGGGTTTTCTGCCTGCCAGAAGGAAGGGCAACCAAGCATTTCAGATCGTTCAAACGCTGCATCTGACCAGGCAACTGAAGTAAATAGATACGAAGCAATCCATCACAGCACGCTCTGGTCCTCCCGGACACTTCGGACATAGCAGCCTTTGAGTCCAATCGGCAATTAGAGTTGAGTGATCAGCAATCATCAACAACAGCTTCCCTTCCAGGCAAGAATCAAGCAGAGGCTTCACAGCATTAAAACATGCTTGAAATTGGGCAGATTTCAGTAAGGGGCAGAGCCCCATGCAGTTACTTGTCTGGCAGTACCGGCCCAGCTAGCTTATACTCCTAAAGCCAAGCCACACTGCACTTCTTTCACAAGGGCTTGTTACGTTAATTCCAGAATGAAGAAAGTGCGCGTAACCCACCTCTCTGGCAACATTGCTCGTCTTCACTTCCTGGATCACCGTGCCGTAAACGATGTAATCAACAACTTCCTTTGGGACATTGGTCCGGTTCAGCAAGCCCCTGGGGAGAAGACAGAAAGGAGGAGAATTTGTAGCGTGCAAGCAAAGGCGTTGCCACGGGTCCTCAAACATCTGCCTGCCACTAGCTTGGCTGGAGAACACGGCAACGACGGGGCTGGAACACGTAAAGCTTCCAGAGAGACGCAGAAAACGAGCAGCGCGTTCTCCCAGCTCATTGGGAAATACGATGCATAATTTGCTACAACGTCGTGGCAAACATGGCAACACAGGGAATTCCGTTGCAGTGATTCAGACATTGGGATTCAGGCAGCTTCGTGCACTGCAAACCATCAAATACAAGTGAAAACACAGGTACTTCCGTCAAGAATTTCTCTCCAGCAGCACTCTAGCCTCCCCTCACCCCAACGCCCAGGACACAGCCCCCAGGCAGCATTAGCACCCTGCCTGCCAACCTCTCTAGCCTGCCCTGGCCAAATGTTTTTCCCTCGAATTTTAGGCACACCTCAGGAGCAGCCGCTGTATTTAGAGAACTACGCAGTCAGAATTCAAATTAACTACTTGTTCAAGCGAGACGACGATGAAACTCCCTGTCGCCACGCTTTGCCTTGTGCCCATTGCAAACCCTGCTGCTCCAGCCCCCTACTACGGCAGCAGCTGAGCGAGAAAAACGAAGTACTGCTCAGAGACAAGAGCACACAGTCAGCTCTGCGTGTGCCCCGTGCCAGCACCGGGACCCCAGCAGCTCTACGAGAGCCTTCTGGGCTCTTTTAGCATGCCGTGTACTTACTGCAGCGCTGCTCTGGCTAGGTCATGGGGCATGAGATCCGCGTACCTGGAAGATAAAGGAGGCAGAAAATTAAGGCCAATCTTCTTCAAACCGTACTTTTTCCATAAAGACGGGATACCCGTCGGCAATCTCATTCCTGGGCTTGTAGGCATAAAAAATAATTACATTAAGATGACAAGTAAGGCAGCTTTTTCCAAAAAATGATTCTTCTGTTAACCAAGGGGGCGACCATTTCCTCATTTTGTACTTACGAAGTGCCAGACTGCAAAAACGGAATGCGGACGCCCTCCACCACCACAATATTCTTCACACCACTTTTGGCTAAGGTCTTCTTACTCTTAGGCTGGACAGCTAGAAGAGAAGCAGACCTAACGGTTAAGGAGAACACGACCACGCTTAAAGCTGATAAAATTAATAGAAAACTATGGAAAATGTTGTCTTTTAGTGCATAAGTCAAAAGCACGGTAGGTAGGACAGCTGGGCTGTGATCTTGTCTCTGTGTGGTTAATTGTGTGACCTGTAGAAGTGCTTTAACCACTAATTCCCTCGTCAGTCGAGGGATTCATCTACAGCTACACCGAGGCAACAGCACAGCTGAGAATTGAGGCACAAACTCGCAGACTCTGTTACCACCAGCAAGAGCCGTGTGAGAACAGACACCTCTGAAAACTCTGCACGGCTTCCAAAATGAGTGAGGAAACCACATCCAAAGCCCTGCAGCCAGAATAAGACCTCGCAGTCTCTCACTGGGGTGCAGCGAGGAGCACCAGCAGCGACCCACAGCTGCCTGCAGATGTGCTCTCACTGCAGGGTGACGGGGAGATACTTCGTGACCTGTCAGCACAGCTCAGGAAATAACCAACTCGCACTTCCCCGGGAAAGCAGTGCCAAAACTGCGTACGGTTACTGCGGTAACTTGCTACTTTTCTTTAAGTAGCATTCACTCCATTAAAGCACAAAGACACATTAAAAAAAAGTGGATTCAATCCAGCTAAACACCGTGCTCAACGAAAGCACAGGTATGAAACTCCAGCACTGCCTGTGGGTTTTACAAGGCTCTCTGAACAAATCCAAGGAGGTAAGGGGGAGCTACTGTCTAGGTTCGTTTCCAAAATGCAGGCAGCTCAAAGCATTACAGCCACCTGAGCAAGCCCACGATGACTCCCGGAGTCCCAGATCACCCCAACTGCCCAGCGAGAGACCTGTGTAACGGCACAGCCAGCAGCTCCACCAAGCCCCGAGCCTCTTACCGGTCTCCCTGGACATCAGAGCTAATCTCACAAGCTTCCCCTAGTCAGGGACAATCCCGTCAAAAGGTTTGGTTACTTCTCGACAGCCTGTAACCTCCTGGCTCAGCTTTTCGGTTTAGACACCAGAAATCGTAATCTATCAGGTGAGGACACGCTGTGAGCTCTGCAACGGGCAGAGCTGCTGGGGGCGAGGGGCATTCAGGTGTTTGGGGGGCTCCACAGCAGTGCTCTGCCTGTAGTTTTACTTGGCGGCACCTTCTGGGGGGCACTCTTGTTCTACTGCTGACTGCACTGCGCTTCTGAGATCTGTGCGGGATGAGACGGGTCTGGAACAGGGAGGCAGCCTCACGACCTGCCTGGTAGCACAGACGCTCTGCGAGGCCTGGTGCCACCACCTTACCTGCAGCCTGCAACTGTGGAGAGCAGCTGAGCGACCGAGCAACTGAAAAACAAGGAGGAAAAGGAGGATCTGTCAAATCGCAGGCGTTAAAAACATTTCCTGCTTCTGTAAGAGATATTAAAAGCTAAAAAAAGATAACATCACAGTGAGACGACTGCGTGCACCTACGCGTCTGTGAGATATTTTTTATTTCACTCTGTTCATAACAGTGGCATCGTTCACACTGCCAGCCTAACACAAGATTCCCCCCACACTGGAAGACGTGGGAAGGACAAACATGTCAGCAATGGAATCGGTTGTTTAAAAACCAGATGACAACGGAACAAAGATTCAGCTACAAGCATCCACTCCAACCCTCACACGGAACTTTGTGACCTCCCAGGTCAAGCTTTTAATAAATGCAAAGATACTTACAGACCCTGGCAGCCCATGCTGAGGAAGCAGGGAGGTTTCGGATGGTATGGGCCAGCATGGAAGTCATCTCGATATCTAGAGGTGGCAAAGACCACGATTAGTCCAACCTGATCTCTTCAGAACCACTCCAAAAGGAGCAATCTGCCTGCTTCACGCAGCCAGAAAAGCCAAGGGAGGGAAGGTGATCCAAGGGCAGCCGAGAGCAGCGGCACGGAGAACTACTTGCTGTTACTTTTCGAGCAGCATCTAACAGACGAGGAGACTGGCTTGTAACTGTGGCTTGCTAACTCTCTGCAAATAAACACCGCTCTCCCCAGTGACCCAGCCCGGGGCTAAGCAGCCAGGGCAGCGTTAGGCTCCCCCCCAATAACTCTTCCACCGCTTCCCCCTGGAAAATTGTCCCAGCGCCCAGCCCGTGTCGCCGTCAGCGTGACTCGCCTGACGCGCTCCCCTTGGCACCGTTTCACGCCGCTGCCCCTAATTTTAACCGCTGGTGCTAACCCAGTAGCTCCTGCTGTGCTCTCCCTGGGGAGCACAACGAGCTGGGATCCAGCACGGCAGGCTTCACCTGGCTCCCAAAACGAGATCCCCAGCCTTCCCCACACACAAAGCCTCGTCTGCAGCTTCTCCTGCCTGGAGTGAACCCTAGGATCACGAAGGTGGGGAAGGAGCTCCACAATCATCGGGTCCAACTATTGCCCGGCCAATGTCACCCGCTAAGCCATGTCCCCAAGCATCAGGTCGAGACGTTCCTTGAACACCCCCAAGGGACGGTGACCCCACCACCTCCCTGGGCAACCCGTCCCAAGGCCTGACCGCTCTTTCTGAGCAGAAATGTCTCCTCATTCCCAACCTGAGCCTCCCCTGGCGCAACCTGAGGCCGTTCCCTCTGGTCTTACCACTATTTGCCTGTGAGCAGAGGCCGACCCCCAGCTCCCTGCCCCTGCTGCCCCATTCCCTCATGCTCTCAGCAAGGCAGAGGCGCTCCCCTTCCCCACAACACCCCCAGCTCCACAGGGGCCTCCCTGCGACCCCCTCCAGCCCTCACAGCCCCCTCATTGCCCCCCAGCTCCCCACAACCCCCCTAAGGAACCCCCCCCCAC
>CM021767.1:117938488-117963840 GCA_011076525.1 Nettapus auritus
CAGGGGGATTTTGACACAGGATGAACTCTTTTCCATCACATCCGGGCTCCCCGTGAGCACCCCGGCAGCGTTACGGTTGTGCCAAGCAGTGGTCTGGCTGCTGGGGGAACTCGTGGGTGGCCTGTTCCTTTTGTCTGCAGAAGGCAAAAAGGAAAAAAAGGCTGCAGAGCTGTTCCCAGCTTCAAACACATTGGAATATGCGTTCAGACTGGTCTGTCTTCCTGGCAAGCTCTCTGATAAGTTGCTTGATGCCAGTGCTTAATCAGAGATTCAGCTCCAGCACGGGCCCCCTTTCACAGTGTGTTTGCTGCCTTCAGGTGAACACTCTGTCCAAGCAGCTGAGCGCGGAGTTCACTGAAGTAATGAATGAGATCTGGGCCAATGAAGCTGTCAAAAGCGCTGTCCTCATCTCTTCGAAGCCAGGCTCTTTCATCGCTGGAGCAGATATCGAGTAAGTTTGCGGGCGTTGCAGGTGCTGCCGATGGAGCTCCCCCAGAAGCCCGGGGGCGGTGGCCGGGCGAGCTGTGCACACCGAGCATTTTGTCACGGCCACCTCCCCGGGGTGAGGCTGAGCGTGAAATCCGTGTGTGCAGGACGTGCGGCTTGCCCAGGTGAGGTCAGGGCCTCGACAGAGCGCAGCACGGCTGGGCAGAACTCGGTTTGGTTGTAGCACCGGGTCGCTCCTTCCCGCGCGCTGGGGTGCAGCCAAGGAAAGTTCCCTTCCTGGCTCCAGGGTTAGCGTTGTGCTCCGCTCTGGGGCGCAACAAGAGCCGATAATTTACATGCAGAACTTCATTTAAGCCGGGGTTGAGTGCCTGGCAGCCTGCCCGCGCGGCCCCTTCCCGAGGCAGGGTTTGGCTTTCTGCCACGCCGCGTCTCTGAGCGGCCTCCGGGGCCGTTCAGCCTGGGTAACGCGCGCGGGGTGTGGGGGACCCGTGTGGGTGCTGTCCCTGGCACCTGGAGTGCCGCTGGCTGCTAGTGCTGACCTCGGCAGGGCACAAAAGTAGTTTAGAGACATAAAAAGCCAGAAAGCTCTCGGCTTTCAGCAAGGTAAATTACAAATCAGCTTTTGGAAAACTTATTACCTCTTCCCGTGCCCCAAAAAAGGCCAGGCACTCGATGCGGGTGGGAAGGAGGCGGCAGCAGAAGGACGGGCTGCGTCTCAGAGGTGCCGGCCGGTCTCGGTGCTGCGAGCCTGCTGAGTCGTGCCTGCCTGGCAAACACCCCCAGCCTCCGTGGGAATAATTGGCGGAGGGAGTATCTAATTGGCAGAGCGCGGCATCAGGGCCTCGGCCATCTGCTTCCCTAAGAAGTGATCCTGGGTCCCCCCTCCACGCTTCCTGGCAAATGCTTTGAGGCTTCCTGTGACCCTTCCTCCTCTCCCCCAGAGGCTTTCAGAGCTCTGACACAAGGAAGCCCATTCACAGCCCGCGGGCGCAGACCGGTGTCGGCGTGCGGTGACTTCACCCGCTGAATTTAGCAGTCTTCCCGTGTCCTTCATTGATGTGAGGCCGTGGGACTGAATAGCTCTCGCCTGTCGGTCGCTCGGTGGGAAGAGGGGAGCAAGCTCCTTACAGCACTCTGCCTTTTACTGCTGTTTTCTCAGTGCTTTTCCCGTTCTCATCAGCCTTTCTGCCTCACTGCAGCATGATTGAAGCCTGCAAGACTTCTCAGGAAGTGACTCAGCTCTCTCAGGACGGACAGAAGATGCTAGAAAAAATTGAGCAGTCTCCAAAGCCCGTGGTCGCTGCCATCAGTGGCTCCTGCCTGGGAGGAGGACTGGAGGTATTGAGCAACCCTGGGTCTGCCGAGCAGCAGGGAGAGTTGGTAGCGCTGGTTCTGGGAACTGTGCACGTGATGCCCCGAGGAGTGCTGTGAGAGGGATTTGAGACCTGACGTGGATTCATTACACCCGTTCAAATGAGTCTGTGGCAAGTTAATGGTTTGCCTGTGCTTCGGAGCTCTGCAGCGCTGATTTTTCTGCTTCTGCTGAAAGAGCTAGTCACGTATGGATCCGTATGGGCCAGGCTAATTCTTAGGTGAGAGCATCCCGGGGCACACAGGCTGCTTACAGCAGACCTTGGATCTGCGTGGATGCTGCTGGCAGAGTACATGCAGAAAATGACTTCTTTTCAAGTGAAATGAGCCTCACGTCCCAGCAGTTTCTGTTCTTCTAAAGGTTCTTGGGAGAGGGATGAGTGTGGGGAACCTGGCCAGGCTCCACCCTGCTCCATCACTTGCCACTTGAGCTGAGTGCAGCCTCTGCTGCGTGATCTCCACTCGGTGTTTTGTGAACTGAAGGCTCTGTGGTAGCTCCTGGAGCGAAGCTGTTGTTAAAATAGAACAACTTCATGGGAATCGAGGCTCTTCAGCTGCGTACTTATTTCTCAGTCAGTCACAGCCTTCTAAAATCACAGTGGTGATCGATCTGGGCTTGGTGATCCAGTGATAAAACAGTGTCACAGCTGATCTGTAGATGGGACCGTGCTATCCATGCAGCGAATGACTTTAGCCCTCAGTAGTCTGGATGAGATTTAAGTTAATGGTCTAGATGAGGTTTGAAAACAGGTTCAGGTCGCTGGTTTCACGTTCACATCAGTAGCTGCTTGTTACCCTCGGCCCTGCGTGCGTGCCTCTCGCTAGAAGCAGCTTTGAATGAGCACAGAGGGAATTTGGGCGGCTGAATTGGAGACTCGGGGAAGGATGAGGAGGAAAGCTGAAGCAGTGCGTACAAGAGGCCTTTGTGATGGAAGCCCCGTTCTTCTGTGGTCTTTCACAGGGAAACCTTTAATTTTCCCTCCCTTTTTTAAGGTTGCCATTGCCTGCCACTACAGAATAGCAACCAAGGACAAGAAAACGATCTTGGGAACACCTGAAGTCCTACTGGGCCTCCTGCCAGGAGCAGGGGGTACTCAGCGGCTGCCGAAGATGGTGAGTAGGAGAAAAAACCTACTCACTAGTCCCTCCTGCTCATGGCATACGTGTTTGTTTAAAATCCCCTTTCTGCCCTTGCAGGTAGGACTTCCTGCTGCCTTTGACATGATGCTGACTGGGAGGAACATCCGCGCCGACAGAGCTAAGAAGATGGGTCTGGTTGACCAGCTGGTGGACCCGCTAGGTCAGACGTGATGCCCCTCGGTTGCTTAGGAAGCCGATGTTCTGCGTGTTGGTTAACCTCCACGCCTCGGTGGGTGGAGAAGCACTGATGCCACCCACGGTCTGGGCCGGGCGTGTGGGCTGTGAAGTCCTTGCCGTGCTCCGCAGGGGAACCTCCATTTCCCCCTCAGAAGCGTGTGTGCAGGGACCTTGAAATGTCCGGCTGCAGCTAAGCGAGCAGGGAAAGGTTAGCGCAGAGGCGGCGGGGCTGTTGGCTCTCTTGCGTAAGCTAATTATACAGATGAGAACCTGCATTCCTCGTTTATCATGTCAGAGGGACAGATTGCGACCCATAATGAAAGAATAGATGACCAGTGCCTCCAATTACGCAGCCTGCAGATGTTAATCTCACTGACAAGATCTTGAAAAGAAGCCAGCCCCGCGGCTTTAGGCTGCCTGGGTTGCTGTGACTGACTCTTGGATGGAGAAATTCTTTGCAGATTGCAAACCAAATTGCACTCCCAAGTGCTCTGGAATTTGAAGAAAATAAATTAAAAGAAGTGCTGCTGTCTACCTTGAGAAAGGGAAGGCAAGCTCTGTCAGCTTAGAGTAGGAGGCATCCTTAGCTCTTTCTTGCTTATAGAGTGGATCCGTGGTACCTAGGCTTGAGTTAAAATCTGCTGAGTAAGCTTTACCGCTGTATATTTGCTTAATTCTGAGTTCATAGAATCAGGAAGGTTGGGGAAGCCCTCCAAGACCACGTGGTCCAACCACCCCCTCCCACCACCAGTGTCACCACTAAACCATGTCCCCAAGCACCACGTCCAACCTCTCCTTGAACACCCCCAGGGACGGTGACACCACCACCTCCCTGGGCAACCCGTCCCAAGGCCTGACCGCTCTTTCTGAGCAGAAATGTCTCCTCATTTCCCACCTGAAGCTCCCCTGGCACAACTTGAGGCTGTTCCCTCTGGTCCTATCACTGGTTACCTGTGAGAAGAGGCCGACCCCCAGCCTCCTTTCAGGTGGTTGTCGAGAGCAATGAGCTCTCCCCTGAGCCTCCTCTGCTCCAGGCCAAATATCCCCAGTTCCCTCAGCCGCTCCTCACAGGACTTGTGCGCCAGGCCCTTCCCCAGCTTCTCTGGACACGCTCCAGGCCCTCGATGTCCTTCTGGCAGTGAGGGGCCCAAAGCTGAACCCTGCACTCGAGGTGAGCCGAGTACAGGGGGACGATCACCCCCCAGGCCCTGCTGGCCGCACTGCTCCTGACACAGCCAGGATGCCGTTGGCCTTCTTGGCCTCCTGGGCACACTGCGGGCTCATGTTCAGGCGAGCACTGACCAACACCCCCAGATCCTTTTCCTCTGCACAGCTTTCCAGACATTCTGCCCCAAGCCTGTAGCACTGCATGGGGTTGTTGTGGCCAAAGTGCAGGACCCAGCACTTAGCCATGTTGAACCTCATCCCGCTGGCCTCTGCCCGTTTATTATTCTTACCCATCCTGTCCAGATCCCTCTGCAGGGCCCGAATTGCCTTTTAAGAGCCAGGAAATTTGACTTTTTGTATCATTGATAACTTTGGCTTGCCTGAAGGAAACCTGATGTGGTCGATGTGTTACAAATCCTGACTCAAACCAAAGGAGGACATAGGAGGAACACAAAAAACCAAATGATAAGCAAGCATTAGAGGCATCTCTTGTTCATTCAGACAGCCCCCAGTGCCAGAAGGCTTTCTGCTGAGTATTCTCGTGTTCGTTCTCAATGTCTGGGTGAAAGCAGCTTTAATTGAGGTGGTAATTTAGCTCGTTATGGAAAGCTTTGAAGGAAGGAGACAGCATTAATCAGGAGGCAGTTTCATGGTCTCTCTCAGTAAGGATATCCACAACATTCTCTTGTTTCACTTAATGGTGTGCCCAAATCTGATTCTGCTTTATTTAATGCCAGGGATCCGTGGGCAGCTGGAAGCTCCCCTGGTTAGGTTACTTCAGTTACGATGCTGGGTCTGGGTACGTGTCACTAGGTAAAGCAAGTGAGAGATTTCTTGTGCCTGAGGTCAGAGGTTGAGGTTTTATCAACCATTATCTACAGAACAGGTAATTTTCAAGGACGTGGTGTTGGGTAAGTGTGTCTGTCTGATAGCAGCGGTGTTGTCACATCTCAGTCGTGCAGGGAGTAGAGGTGTGACGAGGGAGAGGTGGCAGAGTGCTTTAGTTCTGTTGAGGCAGAGGTGACAATGGCAGTTAGGCATTTGGCATTTCGGGATTTCTGCATAACACCGTGGACTGTAAATATTTTCTTCACCAGAATCAAGAAAAGTCAAAGGGGGCGAGTGGGAGCAGTTCAAAGGAGTGCCCTGTTGCTGACCCCCCCTTGCTTCTCCGCGTGAGCCGTATCCACCAGCGATAACTTCTGCCTTGCCTCAAGACTTGTCTTCTGTTCACAGGGCCAGGTGTGAAGACCCCAGAAGCACGAACGATTGAGTACTTGGAGGAGGTAGCAATCGGCTTTGCCAGAGGACTGGCCAACAGGACTGTGTCTGCCAAAAGATCCAAAGGGCTAGTGCAGAGTAAGTCTGTGGGCACCGCAGCCAAATCCCAAGGGACTGTAGCGGGTATAATCCAGCTTTGCTTCCCGGGGATACGGCCACACTCCTGCTTAACTCCATCATGAAACCAAAGTTATCTGATGGTGCAATGCTCTTGAGCCGGGTGGGCTGATAGTTAAAACGTTCTGCAGATCTGATCTTCAAGTGGCATGGCCCGAGCTATGCGTGGTGGCTTCTGTACAAGGGATCCAGGCCTGTGGGAAGACAGGAGCAGCTACCTCCAGAGGACTGTCCAGCCTCAAAGTTCTAGGAGCAAGCTCTGTGCAAAGCTTGTGTAATCAAGCAGGGAGAGGCACGTGGGTGTGCTCTGCACTAATCCTCTTCAGCAGTGACCTGCAGTTAACAGAGCCCAGGAATTGCGGCATCTCTGTTCTGCACTGCAGAGCTCAGTCTGTTCCCAGCTGTGTTACGAGGACACCTTAGCTCCAACAGGGACTTGTTCACGGAACAAGCCATCGATATCCTCACCAGACTGTGGCTAGCTCAGCTTCAGGTGCACGTTTCCATTGCAAACACGTAACGTTCAGAGCTATGCTCTTAAACTGTCCGCTTAGTTATTTAAGGGCTGGTTGTGCACGTAGCACTGCACTGAGACATGTTTTGTCACGTCTTGCAGAGATAACAGACTATGCTATGGCTCTTCCGTTTGTGAGGCAGCAAGTCTACAAGACGGTGGAGAGCAAAGTTCAGAAGCAAACCAAAGGCCTGTACCCTGCTCCGCTGAAAATCATTGAGGTAATGCCTGCTGCGAGGCATCAGAAACTGCAGAGAAGGAGAGGTGTGGGATAACGGGCGACAGACGGGGGATGCTGTTTCCTTCCTCTGAGTCAAGCCACACGTAACGGTCTTTAAAGATGGTCTTGATGAGGGCTAGCCATGCGGTCTGTCAAGCAAGCATGTTAAAATGCAGAATGGCTTCCCAGAGCTTGATCACCAATTTATGCGCTGGCGCCAGCGAGGGGGAGATCAAGAATCCCGACTGAGGGAAGGTTTAGCCGCAATACTTTGTCGTAAAATGTTCAGTCTTCAGTTCCCTGTGCGGTTTCTAATGAGATAGGTTACCCTGCGTGGAGGCAGGAAAATACCAGCTGCTGCGTTCATAGCACTAAGCCCACAAAAGCTTCAAACTTCGCTCTGTAGGTAGCTCGGGCATTGTGTTACTTTCAGACATTGTCCATGGTTGGGTTTTTTTTAATGATTTTTCACGAAGTTGTTGTCAAGACTTGTCTAAAACCTGTGAACGGCCCCCTCTGGCTCTGAGAGCAATGACATTACAGGAGCACGGTCCCACTGAAACAATTCCTGAAACCACAAGGTGTGTGTGAAGGTTAACCTGGCAGAAAGCTCACTGTCATGGTGGCCGCCCTGCGTTAGAAGCACAGGGCGATGCGGAGCTCCGCTTTGAGCAGCATGCACAGGACCCAGCGAGTCTGAAGGCTCCCTCGAATGTTGGGGAGGGGTCGCTGGTGAAACCAGGAGGTGCAGCTAAACAAGTAAACCCCGCTGATGGACGTGCCTTTAACAGCGGGGTGTCTTTCTTGCTGTTCTTTGACTAGGTTGTAAAGGCTGGTCTTGATCAGGGGCGTGATACCGGATACCTCACCGAATCCCAGGTAAGCAGATGAGATCCCTGGTGGCAATAAATAAGCCCTATAGTTGTGTGCTGATTGAGTTTGACTATGCACAGGGGGTAATTCTCTTCACAGGCTGCTCAGAACAGTGCCTGGATCCTTGCCTGCTCTTCTGGGAGTGGGGCTGGAGAAAAGAGAGCAACAGAACTGTTGTGGTTCTTGTTTGGTTTTTAGGTTCTTCATCTGTGAAACCAGTTTGTGCCTTTTCTCATTCCTGTCTCCTTAGGCTTTTTGAGTTGGGAATGAGCGGAGTTCACTGACCTGGGCTTCACGTCACAGGACTTTGTGTTTGGTTTCTCTGTGTCTGAGCCCCGTTTGTTTTGTCTGATTGTCCCGTGGGACAGGTAACCCGGAGGTATAGTGCTGTCGGTCTGGGTGTTTCCAGGCGGTTTGGTGCAAACGAGTAATTTCTTCCGTGAACAAACTCATCTCAGTTTTTCTCAGTTTCATCTGGCGCCTTTTTCGCCATCATTTTGTCGAGGGTGTTGATTGTCCATTACGCATTTTGCCATTTGTCCAGTTTCTAGTGCAGGTAGAAAAAAAGGTCTTGCACTGGTCTTTTTTTGCTGATAGGTGACTTGCAGTACTCATGAAAATCAGGTGTTTCTGTTGTGGTGGTTTTGGGTTTTTTTTCCAGCAGTGGTTTCTTACCCAGAACAGGACTTCTCTCTCCTTATCCCTCAGTGAAACCGAGCCATTTGGTAACCGCTGCAGTCAGAGCACTTGCTAGTGCTGGGGACCCCTCAGCAGGCTGGAGAACGGGGCAGACAGGAACCTCGTGAAGGGAAATGCCAAGTCCTGCCCCATGGGAGGAACAACTCCAGGCACTGGAACGGGCAGAGGGGCAGCTGCCTGGACTGAGTCCAGCACAGGGCCACAGAAGTGACTGAAGGCCTGGAGCGTCTGACACGTGAGGAGAGGCTGAGCGAGCTGGAACTCTTCAGCCCAGAGAAGAGAAGGCCGAGGGGGATCTTACCCGTGTGTGTCAATACCGAAGGGAAGCAGTAAGGAAGGCAGAGCTACGTTCCGCTTGGTGGTATCCAGTGGCAGGTGAAGGGCACAAACGGAAACCTGAGACATTGAACATGAGAAAAAACTTTACTTGTAAAAGTAGCACTGGCACAAGTTGGCAAGAGAGGCTGTGGAGTCCTCCTCTGTGGCAATACTCAAAACCCAGCTGGACACAGCAGCCTGCTCCAGGTGACGCTGCTTTGAGCAGCGGGGTTGGACAAGGCAATCTCCTCAGGTCTCTTCTGACCTCGGCCCTTCTGTGTTCCTTTGATTCCGTGCCATAAGCTTCTCTGTAGCCCTTCCTTCGCCCTCAGTTCTTGAGTTCCCTGGTACATCGGTTGAGTTGAAGACCGACAAGGACTGTGAAGGGAAGTTAAATCTGTAGCTTTTTAAGGCCCGGGAGGTTTCACCTCTTGGTATGCTGCTGCTTTTTTGTGTTCTTAGGTCCAGCCAGTGGGAGGCCGAGCAGATCTTGCGGAGATGTCGGTGATGTGCACACACACTCACAAACGTGTACGCGCGCGGCTGGTGCACGGACAGCACGGTGCCCTTCCTGGTGACACCCACGTGAACACAACCCGTTCACGCTGACGTGACAGCTGGGGCAGTCAGGGCCGTTCCTCCTGTTGGGCTGCTCCACGCTGAGGTTCAGTTGTGGTCATAGGCGCGTGCTCACACACAGCGTCGCTAGCTGCCCCTAGGTGCTTGTTGTGCCAAGTAGCTGGCCCCTCAGGCCCGCTGTCTCCAGCTGCTGGCACCTAGACCTCATGTCCTAAACGCTCTCCAGTCTTGCTTGAAGTTTTCAGGGTACCAGAAAGACATGCAGAAAATAGGAGTCAAGTTTTATATGGAGGTAGGACGCGGTGGGTAGGTGCAGAGCTCGAGCAGATGAGCATGCTGGCCAGAGGCTTGGTTATATCTGATCCTTTTATTCCCCTTCATTTTCCAGTGCTTGTTCTTCCCCCAGATATCTTGATCCCTCCTGTTCTCTACCCTCGTATCCTCTGTCTAAACAACTTGTCCGTAACTAGTTTTTCCTCTTGATCTCAATTTTGCTGTATCTGTCCTCAGTCTTGGTCTCTCTGATAAGGAGGAGAGGTGACCGTGGCCTCGCACAGCGTTACTGATGTGGTTACCTGAGCGCTGCTGGCTTTGCACGACCCGAATCCCCACATTACCCACAACACTCCAGCTATTTGGGACAGCTCTCTGCCCCTTACCTTAGCAGCGACCTGGATATGCCCTGCCTGTTCCGGTTCTTCATTCCACCCCTGTTTGATTTGATGCTGAATGGGAGGCTCAGGATGCTCTGTTCCTCGCAGGAAAGAATGATTTTCTTTCCCTGAGAATAGCAGCGTGATGGAGATCTTACCAGGACCCCCTAAAGAATAAGTGCCTGTGTCATGCCTCTTCTGATGCCTCCTTTCTTCCCCTAGGGTAGGAGACTTGCAGATTCTCTTCTGGTCTCCGTGTTTCTGATATTTTAACAAGCCCCTGACTCACAAGACAGCGGTGAAGGAAGATGCTGCCTGCTCCACACTACATGATATTAGTGGCTTTTCCGAGCTGATGTGGCTCAGACAACATCATTAGTTTGCTGTCGCCCTATGCTGTCTTTTATCATCCTGTCTTCCTTCCCATTTCATGCCAAATGCTGTGAGATTTTGCACGCCTTGAATTCTGTGGCTGCAGGGCTCTGACTTGGGCGTAGCTGGGGCGATGGCTGTGGCCAGAGCAGGACGCTCATGGGAGAGGAGGGTCACGAGGAGGGTCACTTGTCCCTCTAGTCCCATGTCGGTGAGCTGTGGCCCTGTCACCGGGGAAGCAGAAGTGGCTCCTGCTTTGTTCTGTAGGACCCCACAGCTTGACTGGGGCAGCAGGGTCACCTCTGGGTGAGCAGCCAACAGGGAGCTGCCGGGGAGGGCTCCTCCTCAGGGCTGTGCTGGGAGGGTCCCAGGACGAGTGGAACTGAGCAAAGGATGTGAGAGTGGGAAGAGATGGCCACACAAATACGAGGGCTACCCGCGTTCCCTGGTAGACCCCTGCAGACGCTGCAGTGTTAGAGGTGTTAGAAGCTTTGAATTATATTTTTTATGGGAAAGGAGGTTGAACAAGCAATTCTTTACTGCTCTCTGGCTGCCCATCCGGGAGGTAATAGCGCAAAGCAGGCTGTGCCTAGCACAAAGGGTGCCCCCTGTGCAAAGAGGACGCGCGTCCCCCCCGGCTTTTCTTCCACTTGTACCCAGACGCCAGGTCTGCGGAGCTGCACGCGTGGCTGTGCTGTCCCTGTGCCACATCTTTGGCCTGTGCATGCTGGAGCTGTGACAGCTGTTAAAGGCCAAACTGTCCCCCTCCCTCTTCCCTTTTTTCAGAGCTTCGGCCACCTCGCCATGACTAAGGAATCCAAGGCACTGATCGGGCTTTACCACGGGCAGGTGCGCTGCAAGAAGAACAAGTTTGGAACACCTCAGCGAGAGGTCAAGTAAGTACGGGTGTGAGGTGGCTGAAGGAGCAGAGGGAGGGCCTCTGCTGACAGATTCTTGGAACTTTGTGGCCTAGAGTCCCGCCGTGTGGCCGAGCAGAGAGATTTCCTGCCTTGGGAATGCTAATCCTCTGCAGTTTGGAGGTCCCTCCCACAAATGAAATCTTTTTTTTGCATGACCTCACTAAAAATAGTGGCTGGATGGACAGGCTCTGTGTGAGTCTGGCAACAACAAAGGCAGTTCAGCTATTCCGAGCTCTGACCGTCTTCCCCCGTCACCGCTTTCTGTGCAGGACCCTGGCAGTGCTGGGAGCAGGGCTGATGGGAGCTGGGATTGCACAGGTTTCCGTGGATAAGGGGCTGAAGACCATTCTGAAGGACACGACGCAGCAAGGCTTGGACAGAGGACAGCAGCAGGTCTTCAAGGGGTACGTGAGTGTGCAGGAATTCCCTTGGGATGGGATGGCGCTTTCGTCAAAATGATCCTTTGCTTGCAGGCAGTCAGGAACTCGGGACACCACAGTTTCTCTGGAGTCTTCTGCCATTAGAAGTCACAAAACTGCTTTCTTGTAAGGCTTCCCTGTGCAGTGTGCCAGGCTACTGCTATGGAATAGGCCCAGTGTATTCAGCCTTAGCTCCTTAGGTAGCTGGGCCATCACAGATGATTGCTTCCTCTTTAGATTTAGCAGTAGCTGTTAGAGCTAAGGGGAGGCAGTAATCTTGGCTGCCTAGAGGCCCGTGTCAGGGGAAGCACTGGGTCACACTTGTGAAAAGTTGGCTTTCTTCCCTCTACCTCCTTGGCTCAGCGGTAATAGCGCTCGTGTCTGTGACTGACCTTCAGGCCGATGCACCAACGGAGTTGTGTGAACAGGGCTCTCGTTTTTCCAGATGGCAGGATGGGCCAGCGATAGTCCTGCTGGGTCGCAGGTGGTGTTTTGGGTCCCTGTCCCAGGAGGGAGGGATGTCCCTGGGGTCGTGGTGCTCCTCCAGCAGTCCGGGCTGGCCCGTGCAGGTGCTCTGACCGAGATTTCTTCCCTAGGCTGAATGGCAAGGTGAAGAAGAAGAGTCTGACATCGTTCGAGAGGGACTCTATTCTCAGCAACATGACGAGCCAGCTGGACTACAAGGGCTTTGATAAAGCAGACATGGTGATCGAGGCTGTGTTCGAGGACATTAACATCAAGCACAAAGTGCTGAAGGAAGTGGAGGCCGTGAGTAGCGGTTCTGGTCAGCTGTGCTAGACAAGATCACTACGATGGGGACTCGGGGTGTCCTGCCCCACTGGGTTTCTCCCATTTCCTTATGCAGTACTTTGCTGCTTGGTGCAAATTACTCATTCCAGTACATGGGGGAGCGTCCGGGGCAGCCTTCCTGTCCTGTGATTAACGACTCGCTAGTTCTCAGCTGAACAGAGGCACTTTCACCATTCCCTGACTGCTGGGAGCCACCCAGAAAAAAATCCATTGTTCTGAGCACGTTGATACGGCAGTGATGTATCTCCACAACTTGTCCTTTACCTGCTGGCCCTGGCTTGCTGCCTCTGCTCTTCTCTGTTCAAGAGCACGCTTGAGGAAATAGCGGGTAAAGCAGCTGGCCTCTGCTGCTTTCTGATGTCCCTTGCTGCAGCATCTGATGTGGCTGCAGTGGATTGGCAGAATCAGGGCTCTGAGCCTGACTGATACCACAGACCTAGAGGGGGGGCCCCTAGATGGGCCTGGCTGACTTGGGCTGCTGCTTTAGGATCAGTTTCTAACACTGCGCTGGGGGAGATCAGGTTTGCCTTGTTCTCACGTAGGTGCTGGGAATGCTCTCAGGTTCTGTACATCACATCTGACTGGAGCCTGTGCATTTAAACTGCCTCTTCCACCCCCTGCCGCAGGTGATCCCTCCTCACTGTATCTTCGCCAGTAACACGTCTGCCCTCCCGATCAACCAAATTGCTGCTGTTAGCAAGAGGCCAGAGAAGGTGAGTACCCGGTGCCACGGAGCTGGGGAGTGCGCTGAGCTGTAGGTGAGCGTTGGGATCTCCTGCTTCCTCCTCGACATGAAACAGCTCAGCCCCTGCCCCCAGGGCCAGCTTTGAACAAAGAGCTTGTGATCTTTGGGCAGGTAGGAAGGGGATGAAGGTGGATTCCCATCAAGTGATACTGGCCAGGCAGCGTGCGTTAGGGGGGTCAGCGTGCTTCAGGAAGTACTGATGTGTGCAGCGGGAGGGAAAAGCCATGGAAGGACTCAAGCTAAGAAAATCCCAGCCAGGAAGACTTCAGTCATTTTGATAAGGTGGTTAGACGCAGGAGTGACTTGCCACGATGGGAGCATGCCTTCTCAGGGCAAAGGCACTAGTCTAGCAGCAAAAAGGGAGGAAGAGTTGGTGGCTGGAAGCTGGACTCAGAAGTGCTGAAACTGAAGCTACAGTCAGCTGTAGAATTAAGCTCCTGAGGGGTGTGGTGGGTTTTGTGTCTGGGTCCAAGTGTTCCATGTGAACAGGGCACTGAGTGCAGCCATACAGCTTGGAACAGAGCGTTTGGAACAGAGGACTCTGTCTGAAGTCTAAACAGCTTTATCTATACACCAGCTGCCTTCTCATCCCTTAGCCCAGGCAGCTGCAGCCAGGTAGGAGCTGGGGAGGGGCTCATTATCAGGGAGTGTAGGGATGGGACGAGTGGAAATGGCTTTAAACTAAAAGAGGGGAGATTTAGATTAGAAATGAAGAGGAAATTCTTTACTGTGAGAGTAGCGAGGCACTGAACAGGCTGCCCATAGAAGTCGTGGATGCCCCATCTCTGGAAGGCTGGGCTGGATGGGGCTTTGAGCCTCCTGGTCTGGTGGGAGGTGTCCCTGTCTGTGGCAGGGGGGTAGAACTGGATGAGTTTTAGGGTCCTTTCCAACCGAAACCATTCTGTGAACGCTCAGGGTGGAGCAGCAGACAGGACAAGGACACGGCAGCAGCTGAAGTAGCGTGAGGAATCCGTAACCAGGTGGAGTCACCTGTGGGCCAAGCCTCAGTCTTGGTATAAAGAGGGAGAAGTGTTTTCCCCTTACTTGAGGCATTTGCTCTGCCTATGTGGGGCTGCAGAAAGCACAGGGCGGAGCAGGCAGTTCCCCTGCAGGGTACTAACACCATGGCAAGAGCCAGGTTCTCTGAGACGGGTGCAACGTGGAGGCAGTAGCCCCCAAGGAAACGGAAGCTCTGGAGCTCATCAGGGAATTGTTACACAAATACAAAGGCAGGAGTGCCCGTGGCTGGGTTCCTGAACTCCTACGAGGGTCTCAAAGCTGCCCAGGGCAGGGCCTTGCCCCTGCTGCTTGTCTCACAGCGCAGGTCGTGTACCCCTGTGCCTCCCTGCTGCCGGAGGTTCCTGTGACCCTGCAGAGCCTCCTCCTGCCTTGCTGTTCCGGCCTCGGTTGCATCAGAAATGCAAATTGTGTCTTGTTCGTGCTTGCAAATAACATCCTCCTGCTGGATACGTTGCCCGTGTAATGACTCTTTATGGGGAAACTAATAGGAAATCAGTTAACTAATTAATGTATTTTCTTGAATTAGTTTTGCAGACTGTAGATGTCCTTCATGGTGCCTCTGACTTACGCAGAGCTTGGCGCCAAGCGTAGCTTCCAGGAGGCGTGAAGGTGACATCCTGATTCCATGGCCGTGTTAGCAGGGCGAGGCACGCAGACGAACAATCTCCGCTTTAATGCTGCCCCCAGAGGAAGGCTGAGCTTACCTCTGTGATGAGGTTCTGCAAACATGCCTTCTTGTCCTTAGATTCACTTCGTCACCCCCCAGAAAAAAAACCCACAAGCAGAGCACAGGGATTGTGCTCGGCATCTCTGATTGCTGCTCCGCTTGGAGCGCCCAGAAGCAGCACCACCCAGGCAGGTGGTTGCTCCCTAAGATTCCCAGACAAGTTTTGCTGCCACATCGTTAACAAGTATAAAGAGCTGAGCAGGTTAACAAGTACAGAGAGCTGAGCAGTGCTCTCGGTCCATACACACTCACTGAGAGCTGTGGGACAGGGGCTGCTTCCCTGGGAAAGCCAAGGAGAGAGGAGAAGTTGGAGAGGGATGCAGCGGAGTGTGTGGCTGGATGACGGTGCTGCATGGGTCTTGCAATCCACGCTGGCCTGCTTCCTTCTGCAGCTGTGACCTGATTTTCCCAGTAATTTACCGTGGGAGGCAGAATCTGTCTTAACCCTGAGCTCTTCTTCTGCCTAGGTGATCGGGATGCACTACTTCTCCCCCGTTGACAAAATGCAGCTGCTGGAAATCATCACCACGGACAAAACGTCCCAGGACACGGCTGCCTCTGCTGTGGCTGTTGGCCTCAAACAGGGCAAGGTCGTCATCGTGGTAAAGGTGAGGGAGCGCTTGGCTGTGGATGAGATGGAATTGTTACTCATGCTGAGGAGCAGAAACGGAGATTAGAAGAGGGCAGGTGCCCAGGTGATGCTTCGGGTGTCCTTGGAGCAGCCACAAAGGGTCAGAAGGCCCAGGTGCTGGCGTCCCTGCTCTAAGCAGCCCTCAGGAGGCTGCGGTCTGCAGCGGCATCCAAGATGGAACAGTCTTGGCAGGACTCCCACAGCCTCTTCTCCCAGGAGAGACGCAAGGACAGCGGGGCCTGTGAGCAGTAGCTATCCCCTTTCTGGATTTAAATCTCGTGCGAGAGGGAGGGTACAAAGACATACAAACGGGGGGCTCAGCCTGTAGGCTCGGGGCAGTTTGAGAAGTGTCGGTAAGCGTCGATAAGTGTCGCTTTGGACTGGACGTTTCACTGATGTGGGAGGCAGCACTGCCCAGCTGGTCTCAGCTGGTGCTGGGAGAACTGGCCGGTCTGAAGGTGCTCTAGGCATCTCTGCAGGCCAGGGGAGACGGTGCTGCTCCTCTAACCCTCACCCCCACATCACATGGCAGTTCGTAGCCAGTCTGCTGCTTCCTGGCGTTGTGAGCAGTATTGGAGGTGAAACAAGAGGTTAATTAATGCCCGATTCACGTGTGCTTAGCACCCTTTCGCCCCGGCAGCCTGTTGGGCTTGGTGGAGTCTGGGGTCTTCTGCAGCCCGCTTGGGTCCTGCAGGCGCCGTTTTAAATAAAAACTCTCCCGTGGGGATTTCCAGGCAGTAAATTCTGAAGTCTTCAAACACTGCGGAGCCCTACAGGTAAAAGCTGTTCTAGGAGTTGACTGCACCCCATGAAAAACGGAGTTGAATGTGTCTGAGCTGCGGGCTGGGCTGTGAAACTCAGTTCTTGTGCTGCTGACGGGGGCCGTGTTCCTGCAGCCTGTTCTCACCTCCCTCCTGTCGCACTTCTCTCCCCTAGGACGGACCTGGTTTCTACACCACCAGGTGCCTGGGGCCGATGCTGGCAGAAGTGGTGCGAGTTCTCCAGGTGTGTACCCCGTCGGCTGCAGGGTGTCCCCCAGCTCTGCTGCTTCCTTGCCCCTGGCCAAGGAGGGAAGTGGGTAAGGAAGCGGCCTGAGGGTGCAGCTGAGGCAGCTCATGGCAATGCCGGTGTAAGAGAGCGACCATCTCCTCACTGCAGCCGGAGCTGGGGAGCTGCACGTTAAACTGCATGAGTTGGCTAGGCCAGATCTTCCCTGGTGTCTGCTGGGGAAGAGGTTTCTCCCTAAATCCTGGCTTGAAGACATTTGCCAAGCGTAAAAGCCCACTGAAGCCTGCTGACTGGTTGCCTCAAGTTCCAAACCCTTGGCCTAGCCCCTGCACTCAGGCCATGTCTGGGTGTGTGTCCTCCCACCCGGAGCTGTTGCTCAGTCTCTGAATTGGGCAGGTTTTGGCCCTGCTGAAGGCAGCTGGCAGAAAAAGCCCTGTCCTGCACAGGACTTGGTGTCAGTCGCGAGGAATTTGCATCGCGCTGTGGCATTAAGTGGAAGCGAGGCACCAGTCCTGGTTCCTGTGGTTACCCACAGCCTGTTCCTGGCTGTGCTGTGGTCTGATGAGACCCGGTGCAGGCAGTGCTCAGGGTTTGCCCTCTGAGTAGTGGTAGGGGAGAGTGAGGAGTGGTGCAAGCACAGCTACGCTGCTCCTGCCTGTCCTCAAGCAGCCAGTGGGGCTGGTCGCATCTGCGGCCCCCGACGAGCCTTTCTGCCCCCGTGCTGGGTTCCTGAGGCCCTCGCCCAGAGATCTCACTGCTCCCCCTTAATTCCTGCAGGAGGGCGTTGACCCAAAGAAAATAGACGCCATCTCCACAGCCTTCGGCTTTCCGGTGGGTGCTGCCACGCTGATCGACGAGGTGGGTGTGGATGTGGCCACGCACGTGGCCGAGGACCTCGGCAAGGCCTTTGGGGAGCGCTTCGGAGGCGGCAGCATCGAGTTGTTCAAACTCATGGTGGAAAAAGGCTTCTTAGGTGAGACACCGGGCTGATTTAATCCAATGTTTCCCCTTTGAGGGCAGGTAATAGCAGCCGTCAGCCCCTTCTGCCTCAGGTGAGAGCAGTCAGAGGACAAACCTTCGGCTGCAGCTGGACCTTCCTGTGCAGAAGCAGCTGCAGCAGGCAGATCACAAAGCTCTCTCTAGCCCCTTCATGAAACCTGCACGTGCACTCTGGGAGGCAGGGAGCTGGAAATGAAGGTGCTGAAGTGAAGCAAGCCCCGAACTGAGGTTGAGAAGCTCCACGTGAGGGAGGATGATGCCTCTCCACGCGGCAGAAGCTGTTCTCTGCTGGCACTGGCGGCAAGAGGCACCTCTGAGCACGCCGGGACGGAGCAGTGTGCCGCAGTGGGCCCTGCACTCGACCAGCTCAGCCTCCAAACACCGCTTGCTGTGAGCAGAAGCTGGCAGCGAGGGTTACTTGGCTGTCGTCGTCTCTCTCCCTTGCTCCCGTGGCCAAAGGCTGTGTCTTTCTGCTGCTGTAGCCGTGCGCTGTGACATTGACTGTCCTCCGCACCTAGCGAAGGCGCTGGGGCCTGGCACAAGCGGCAAGGAGCCAGCTGGATGTGGGCCCCTTCCCTCCCCGCTTCACGAGGCAGGAAATGAAGCGCAGGGAAGCTGCCTGTGCTGGGAGGGTGGCTCACATCACGAGATCAGAGGCAAAGGTGTCACCAGCGCCGGAGCCACGTGGCGGGATGTGACTCTGTTTTTTTTCTCCCCGGCAGGCCGCAAGGCGGGGAAGGGCTTTTACGTTTACCAGGAGGGGGTGAAGAACAGGAGTGTGAATTCTGGCATGGATGAGATCTTGGCACGGTTCAAGGTGTCAGCCAACCCTGAGGTGTAAGTACCTGTGGTGGCGTGGGCCGGCTCAGCCCCTGCCCAGCTCCTCCTGGCTCCAGGAGCACAGCAAGACACCGTCGAGCGTTGCTCTAGGTGGCATTTGTGTTCCCAAGCAGCGTGCAGGGGGCAGGCCGTTGGCTCCAGAGCCCGTGCTAGCAGGAGTGGAACACCTCTGGGTTTAGCACCTCTTGCAGGAAGCTTTCCCAAGGTGGGGCTTGACACGGGGAGGGTTGGTTTGAGCAGCTGCCCTCCCTGACCTTCAGGGGCAGACCTGTTGTGCAGCCTGGCGCTGCAACGTCTCCTGGAGCAGTTCCCGTCTGGCCAGGTGGACTCCTTGCCGTCCTCACACGCCTGCCTGGAGTCACAGCGCAGAACTTGGCAGCCCTTAGCCTCACAAGGCCGGGGACCTTTCCAACAAGTTCCTCACCCCCTCAAGGCCCGTCCCTGCCCCCCACCTGGTCTCACCTTCTCCTCCATCCAGCCGCTGTGAAAGCCGCACGGCCCTTACGGACTCTTCTCTCCCGGTAGCTGCACCGAGGAGGACATCCAGATGCGCCTGGTGACGAGGTTTGTGAACGAGGCAGCCATGTGCCTGCAGGAGGGGATCCTCAGCAACCCCGTGGAGGGAGACATCGGTGCTGTGTTCGGCCTGGGCTTCCCGCCGTGCCTGGGAGGTGAGTGTGAGGCCTGCCTGCCTTGGCTCGAGAACTTCATCGTGGGCTTTTCTGGTGGGCTTTGAGGCACGGCATGAGTGTTCCTCTCCCATGTGAAGCCTGAGCCGGGGAATTTGCTTCAGCATTCCCACCTGAGAGCTGCTTAAAGCGGTCCAGGTCATCTCTGCCAGCGCCCTGCGGAGTTCTGTGCTGGTACCGCTGTTTGACAGAGGTGGTGAGGATCAGGGGACAGGAACCAGGCCGCTTGCTGTCTTCAGGTTTGAGTAAGAAGGCAGAGCCGTGCTCTTCATCAGCACTTCCCATCCCTCAGAAGAGATTTTCTGCCTGATAGTCACGGGGGCAGTGGGACTGGGAGATGTGAAAGGTCCTACATTTTTAAGAAGTCCCTGGCTTTCGTGCAGCTGTATGACCTGCAGTGAAAAATGAGGTATAGAATCATGAAGGTTGGAAAAGACCTTCGGGGTCGTCTGGTCCAACCACTGTCTCCTCTCCTGCTGCCGGGACTGGCCTGGGCGGGCAGGCTTCTTGCAGCCTTGCTGGAAGTGGTTTCCCGCTGCGTGCAGCACTGGGAAGTGGTGCCCGAGGACCCACCCCGCAGATAAAGATGAGCTGAGGAGTGCTGTGCACCGTGGCTGAGCTTTCCAGCAAGTGCATTGGCCTGGTCCTAGCCAAGAGCCTGGGCAAAGTTCTCTGGGACCCATCCGTGGCCAGGGCAAGGCAGGAGCCGAGGCTTGGGTCACAACTGAAAGACAGTGAGGGCCCTAAGCCACGTGGCAGTGCTTCTGCAGGGTCCCTCGTAATTCCCTCGTAATTCCCTCCTTGCAGCGAGCTCAAACTAAGAGAGGAATGAAAATAACTTGCCCCAGCTTGTGCTCAGCTTGTCCCAGCCTGTGTTATGCCCAGCATATTCTCATACCCAGTGCTGTCACCCTTCCAGGAGCCTCGATGTGGTTTTTATTCCCTTCTTCACCACCCGTCCCGCTTTCCCCCCGTCCCCCGCAGGTCCCTTCAGGTACGCAGACTCCTACGGAGCCAAGCAGCTGGTGGACAAGCTGCGGAAGTACGAGGCCGTCTACGGCAGCCAGTTCACGCCGTGCCAGCTGCTGCTGGACCACGCCAACAGCCCGGGCAAGAAATTCCACCAGTGAGCCTGCCCCGGCCGCACCAACAGCCTGAGCCGGGGGCACCGGCGCTCCAGCAACACCCAATTCTCTCTAGGTTAACCTGCAGAGCACCCGGGGGAGAGGCAGGGAGAGGAAGGAGGGTGCCAGCAGGCTGCCTTGTGGCTTGCAGTCATTTCAAGTGCCTTAGCAGCTACCGTGTGTCGGGCACGTCCGTCCCGGGCCAGCGTGGGCCTGCTGGTGGCTCCTTGCTGACCGAGAGCGTTTCTTCTGTACGGCAACCACCAGAGCTCCTGGGGCCTGGCAGGCAGCAGCATCCCCGCGGCCTTGCCTTTCCGTAAAGCACCAATAAATCCCCGTCTCCCGGGTTCGGACTCCGTGCCTGCTTCTCATCCCGTCTCGCTGGGGCGCAGCCGCTCGGCACCGAGGAACGGAACCGCTCGGGGTGGAAATAAAGCGTTCAGGCAATCCTCCAGGGTCCTCTCGGTGTGTCGGGGGGCCGCCCGCACTCGCTGGCAGCCCGCTGAGCTGTGAGACACTCAAAGGGGGGGGCTGAGCTGCTGGGGAGAGGCAGAGGAGGGCGGCAGTGCAGAACAAAGCCCTGCTCTGTCACCTCCGCCATCAATCAGTGCCTGCGAGGAGCCTCCGGGCTCTTTTGTCTGGCCCCGAGCGCTGCCGCCGGGGTTATCCTGGCAGATGGACCCGCCTGTAATTGCAAATCGAGCAGCCAAAGGCCAGAAGGGTCCCCCCGTGGGGAGAGCTCAATTTAAACTAAAAGGCTTTAAATCTCCGCGCACCTGGCGCTGATTTCAGAGCCGGCCTGGCCGCCACCTCCCTGCCTCGCCGCGGTGTCTCCCACCAGGAGCAGGGTGCTGGCGCGGCGGTGCTGCTGTTTCCACATCCTCTTTGTGCTCGTTTCTCAAAGCCAGCAGCGCAAAACTTGGCCGAGGCACCCTCGCAGCCTGCCTCTGCTGCCCTGCGGGGGGCAGCTGCCTTCAGCCCTCCCTGGGGAGAGGCGGCCCCCGGGACCTGTGCCCTGCTCTGAGCTGTGCTCGTGGGCTCTGAGCCTTGCCCGGGGCGGCTCTGCCTTCCCTGCACAGCCCAGGGGAGCTGCTCCCTGCTGCGTGGGGGATGCAGGGACACGACGGGAGGAAGCCACCTCCCTGTCCCCCCTCGGCCTCCACGCCAAGCCCCCGTCCCCCTCCTCCCCCAGCAAGGGGCTTCTCCGGCAGCTCGTTCTCTCCCGTACGTTTATTACGCTAATCCACAAGGATTAAGTTAAAGCGCTCAATGCAAACTCCGACATTTTCCAGCCTGTTGAGGCCAAAATCACTGTCCAGTGTTAAAACCGAAAGGGGGGAGCCCCCAGCAGTGGGGCCGAGCTCCCGGGGAGGAGGAAACCCCGCAGCCAAAGCTGGGGAGAGGCACTGCGTGGCTGGGGCTGGGGGGTACCCCCGTCACCTGGCTAGATCTTGGGGCGCCAGCCCTTGATGAACTGCATGATTTTCTTCACCTGGAGCTTGGTGAGGCGGAAGTCGTCAGCCAGGATCTCCTCGCTCAGCTGCACAAAGATGCTGCCGTCGATGCGCTCCCGCGCGAAGAAGCTGACCACGTCCTCGGAGAGGCCGATGAAGCGCAGGCACTTGGACACCTCCTCCACCGACAGGGCCGAGAGGTCGGCGGGGGGCAGCCAGGGCGAGCCGTCCCCGCTGGGCCGGGGGGCGGCCGGCGGGGCCCCCCCTTCGCCCCGAGCCGCCGGCGGCACCTCGATGACGCCCTGCGCCAGGTAGAGGCGGGCGACGCCGCCTTTGGCCCCGCGCAGGACGGCGGGCGAGAGCGGGGCCGCCCCGCGGATGACGATGCTGTCCCCCTCAAAACCCTTGGGGGGCCGGGGGGGGGCCGTCGGATCCGGCCCCTCGAAGGGAGCGAAGGGTTCGGGTGAGGAGGAGGAAGAGGGAGCAGCCGGGGCCGAAGGCGGCTTGGGCCACTCCGGGCTCTCCGGCCACTCGGCCGGGCCGGCGAAGGGGTTGAGCGCCCCGAAGGGCGCGAAGCGTTTTTGGGGGTGCGGGGGCTTGAGGCGGGGGCAGCTGCGGAAGGGCTTCAAGGGGGGCTCGGCCGCCGACAGCGGGGTGGAGCGGCCGCTGCCCCCCCCGGCCCCCGCCTCGGCGTAGGCCCAGGGGTCCGACCAGGCGGTGGGGCCGGGCTGGGCGGCGGGGGGCAGCGGGCACCCGGGGGGGTCCCCGGCTTTGCAGTCGCCCCAGGCGCAGGGGTAGCAGTACAGGGAGTAGGCGTCGGGCGACGGCGAGCCGCTGCCGCTCCGCGGGACCGACCTGGTGGAGGAAGGCGAGCGTCACCCCAGGGCCACGCCGTGTCCCCCCCGAATATCGGGGTGCGGGGGGCATCCCACCCCGTGTCCCCGAGCCACTCACCCGTCGTGGAGCCCCGAGGAGTAGTAGGAGAGGCTGGGGCTGGGCGAGGGAGCCGGAGCCAGCTTCGGGAAGCGCAGGGGGCCTGGGGGGCTGCGGGGTGCTGGGGGGCGGCCGCCCCGGGGCGGCACGGGGGGCGCGTTCAGCAGCCGGCACTCCTCCTTCACCTGCAACGGGGCGAGCGCCGTCAGGGCCCCGTGGGGCCGACACTGCCCTGGGACCCCCCAACCCAACAGCAGGCATATGTGGGGACACCACTGGGTCCCCCCAGGCCCGGGGGCATCCCACAGCTCTTACCGCCTCCGATTTGGGTGGCACCGGGGGCGGCGCGTCCCCCAGGGGCTCGTCCCTGGGCACGCAGGGGCGGCGCGGGGAGCCCAGCGGGGACGCGGCCCCGAAGGCCACGAGGTCCGGCCGCCCCGTGCCACCGGGTGAGGAGAAGCTCTCCAAGCCCTGGTTGCTCCAAAGCTCCTCGTAGGGGATCTCCAGCGGCTCCTGAGTCCTGAACTCGGGCTCGGCCCAGTCGGGCGTCATGTATTCCCTCTCGGGGTCAACGAAGTCGGGCGGCGGCGGCTGCTGGCGCGGTGTCCCCATACCGGCACCCGGCGGGTCCTGGCAGCGGGCGGCCGAGTCCTGGGGGGCACGGGGCAGCCCCCCGCCGTAGAAGCAGAGCGAGAGGTGCTGCAGGGGCTGGCTGAGCTCCTCGCGGGCGCATCCCGGCAGGCAGAGCCTCAAGCGCCGGGGGCTGGCGCACTCCTCCGAAAAGTCGGGCTTGGCCTCGCGCACCGCCCGCGAGTACTCGTCGGGGTTGAAGCGCTCGTGGCAGTACGCGGCGCTGTCCCGCAGCAGCTTCTCCAGCTGGGGGTCCCCCCCGAGCAGCCCCTCGGGCAGCTGGAAGCGCGGCATGTCGGCCAGCAGGAGGAAGTGGAAGGGGACCAGCTGGTCCCGGCGGAGGATGCAGCACAGCACCACCGTCTTGGAGATGATGCTGACCAGCTTGTAGCAGTGCCCCTCGCGGATGGCGTGCAGGTCGTAGGGGTTGCGCGCCGGGCGGCTGGGCACGGCCACGTTGACGGGCAGCCGCACCTTCTCGATGATGCTGCGGATGGTGTGCTCGCCCTCCTGGAGCCGCAGCTCCAGGGGGCTGCGGGTGCTGAAGCGGCCCTTGCACTGGAAGGGCAGGCTGAGGCTCTCGTTGGTGCGGTGGTTCATGCAGATCAGGCAGGGCATCTTGCCCTTCACCTGCTTGGCCCCCGCCGCCGGCGCCGCCTTGCCCAGCTTCCGCAGGAGGGTGTTGAAGCGCGACTTCTCCTTCACCGTCTTGGCGCAGAGGATCTCCGCCTGGCCCATCAGCGTCAGCTCGTCCCCGGCGTGCAGCGTGAAGTTGTACACCTCGCTGTCCTCGCTGAACTCCCCCGACACCACCTGCACGGGGATGGACGGTGGCTGAGCAGGTGCCCTGTCACCACCCCTGGTGTCCCACGGCCACCTCCTGATGTTCCCCCACCACCTCCTGGTGTCCCAGCTCCACTTCCTCATGTCCCACCACCACCTCCTGGTGTTCCACTGCCACCTCCTGATGTCCCACCACCACCCTCTGATGTCCCACGACCACCTTCTGATGCCCCACCACCACCTCCTGGTGTCCCACCACCACCTCCTGATGTCCCACCACCATCCCTCCTGCCTCACCACCATGTCCTGGTATTCCACCACCACCTCCTGGTGTCCCACCACCACCCCTCCTGCCTCACCACCATGCTCTGATGTTCAACTGCTGCCCCACCACGGTCCCCCAATGCCCCCAACGTCCCCTACCATCCCCTGCTGTCCCCCCACCCCACCCCGCAGTCACCACGCCAACCTTCACGCTGAAGGTGATGGCCTCCATGACGAAGACACGGTCGGGGAAGATGCTGGCCACCTCCTCCACGCTGTTGAAATATTGCACGGGCTCGCGGATGTCCCGGTCCTGGTCCAGCAGTTTGAACTTCCCTGCAGGGGACACCAGAGCAGTCAGAGGGGCCCACGGGGGGACCCCCCCCAGACCTGGTGACCACCCCGTCATGGTTCACTGGGGCAGCTGCTGATGAGCCCAGCCTGGAGTCCCCATCCCATTTGGGTTCATCCCAAGCTCTCTCAAACCTCATGGGGCACCAAGTTCCCCAGCGGTGCCCCTGCAGCACCCCCGTAGGGGCAGAGGACACCCCAAAGCCACCACAGCAGTGCCCCAAGGATGGAGGGAGCAGCTCCCCAAAGCTTCCCAGCCCCACACAGAGCAGTGTACGGGGGGGCCAGGCGCAGCCCGGGAGCCGGAGGGCTGCATTCAGGAGCAAAACTCTGCCTTCATTAGCACGAGCGTGGCGGGGACGGGACCTGACGGGAATATTAACTCGGCGCCGCGGCGCGGGGCTGCTCCGGGCCAGCGCAGAGGGGACACAAAAAGCTGGGGGAGGACGGGGACGTGGCGCCCGAGCAAAGGGATGGGGACGTGGCAGGAGCTGCCCTGTGCCCCAGCGAGGCGGTTAACACGCTGTGTGCCCCCCCCACCCCCCCCCCCCAGCCCTGACCCCCTTGGGATGGGCGATCTGCCCCTCCCCCGCTCCATTTCCCATTATTTATTTATTAGCAGGACTCGTTGCCGCCATGGCGAGCACTTAGAGTGGTCATTAAGGCTCTCGCTACGGCGGCCGCGGTGAGCTCAGCACCTTCATCGGCTACAGCAGCCCCAGCCTGTCCCCGGCCCTGTCCCGGCCCCAAGCCTCACCAGTCCCCATTCTATCCCTGTCCCTGTCCACATCCCAACCCATCCCTGTCGCCATCCCCATCCTCATCGTCATCTGCATCCCTGTCCCCATCCCATCCCTGTCCCCATCCCATTCCTATTCCATCCCATCCCATCCTGGTCTCCATCCCTATTCCATCCCATCCCATCCCATCCCATCCCTGTCTCAATCCCCATCCCATCCCCATCCCCTTCCCCGTTCCCTTTTGTTTCCCATCCCTATCCACGTCCCCATCTCTACCCCCACCCCATTCCCCCCATCCCTCCTCACCCCGCCGGCAGCCCCAGCAGATCATCTCCTC
>CM021767.1:117964240-118007032 GCA_011076525.1 Nettapus auritus
TTCTATTTTTTATTTATTTCATATTTTATTTTTTATTTCTTTCTTATTTTATTTTTTTATTTTATTTACTGTTTTATTTATTTTATTATTTTATTTTATTTTATTTATTTATTATTTTATTACTCATTTTATTTATTTAATTTATTTTAAATATTTCATTTTATTTATTATTTTATATTATTATTTATTTAATTTATTTAATTTATTTAATTTATTTTATTCTATTTTATTTATTTTATTATTTTACTTTATTATTTATTTTATTTATTTATTGGGGGGGGTGTGCATGCAGGGTCTGGGCTGGGGGGTTCAGGTCAGCACCCCCCCGGTGCCCCCGCAGTGGGCTGCAGCTGCAGGGGGGCTCGCTGAGGGGTTTGGGCTTTTGGGGTCCTCAGAGCCCCCCCAGTGCCACCCCCTGCCCCCAGCCCGGCTGCCCCCAGCCCCATCCAGCCTGGCCTTGGGCACCCACGGGGCAGTTTTGGGGTTCCTGGGGGTGCTGCGTCCTCCTGAGTCCCGCTGGGGATGTCCCAGGGGACCCCAAATCCACAGGAGCACCCCCCCGGTCCTGTCCCCCCCCACTGGGCCTCTCTCCCCCGGACACGCAGGGACGGCACCGACGTGGGCCAGGGGGGCTCCTACAGCACCTCGGGGCTCGAGGCTCCCCCAGCCCTTACCCTTGGGGATTGGGGATGGGGAGCCCGGAGGAGCAGAGGGAGAAGCGAGCATGGTCGGCGGCTGGTGCTGCAGCCATGCCACCGCGTGCTGGGCTCTGCCACCAACTGGGTGACACGGTGATGGTGGCACCAAGAGGAACCCGAGGCTGTGGCCCCGGCTGTGACGGCCTCAGCAGCAGCACAAAACCCCCTCCAGTTACCGACACCGCAGCAGGGGGAAGCAACAAGGCCAAGTGTGGCCCCCTGTGCCAGGGGGATGGGGACAGGGGGTGTCCCCAACCTGGGCACGGCCCAGATCCTGCAGGGGGCTCGGGGAACCCGCTCAGGGGACACAGAGCTGATGTCTGCTGGCAGATGGGGCTGGCCAACACGAAGAATCTCAGAACATCCCGAGTTGGAAGGGACCCACAAGGATCATCGAGCCCAACTCCTGGCACCGCACAGGTCTAGCCGAAAGTTTAGGCCATGAGCATGGCCCCGGGGTGCCTCCACCAGGACAGGAGACGTGGGTTGGTGCTGACATGGAGCACGGAGAAGCGGCAGCGAGCAGTTCCCGGGAAGCACACGCGGCTCCCCACGGTGGAAACCCACCGGCCAGCAAAGCAGGGCCCCATCCGCAGGGAGGCTGCCCCCGTTTAAGGGTTCCCAAAAGCTCCCGGCCGCCTTGCCGAGGAGCCGGGGGCTCACGCTCACCCCCAGGACAGCCCCACCAGCCCGTGAGAAGCGTCCTACGTGAAACACCAAGGAAGGGCTGAGACAAACCCCGGCTCCTTGCAGCAGGGAGCAGCTCTGACGGGTTCGTTAACGCAGCCGAGCGGCCACAGCCAGCACCGGCTGCGAAGCTCTGCGCACCCAGAGCCCCGGGGGGACGGCGCCGGGAAGGGGCCCAGGAAGTGACCAGTGCAAGTTTATAAAAGCTTTTATTTGCTCTTGGTATGACCAAGAATGGGACAGTGATCTTTTATACAATTTGATACAGTAAGTGGTACAAAAGAATGTGTTTTAAATAAAAAGCCAGAGTGGAGTAGCAAAAATATTAAAAGATTAAGTAAAAAATTGTAGGCATGGGAATTAATCCTAGACCTGAAGTCGATGCTGTTTTTTTCCACCATCCAAGTCCGACGGTACGAAGCGCGGCTCTCACCTCGCCCCGCGCCGCCCCGCGCCGCCCCGGCCGTGCCAAGTACAAAGCAGGTGACACGCTCATACAATAGATTCAACCTCGGGGTTTAGTTCATCATGACCAATTTAATTAAGTTACATTTTGCCGTGACAAAAGGGAGCACTGGGGGTTCCGCTGCCGGCCGGGGACGCGAGAGCCCGCGGCTGCTGGCACGGCCGGATCCAGCGCGGCGGCGCCCGGGGGGCTCGGGGGGCTCCGGGCAGGTTTCGGCTTCAATCCCCACCCGGGGACCAGGGGGGCTTCCACACGCAGGTGCCACAAGCAGTTAGTTGGGTAGCGAGCGGTAAAGTTAGATACCGGCAGAAATGAAGTTACTGCGGGTTCCTCCAACGCGATTACTTTTTTTTTTTAGCATCAGAATCGACTCGTGTTGCTCACTCCTCCTCAGCTGGGCCTTGCACTCCCCAAGCAAAACGAAGCCACACGGTTACAAGCCGTGGTTTTGTACGGACAGAAGAGGAGCGCCTCGACCCGTCTGCGTGGACCGAGGGGGTAGGGAGGGGGCCGAGCTCCCCCGGCGAGCGCAGCGCCTACGGGCGACCCCGACAGGTTCACGCAGAAGGAGCCGAGCCCCCGGAAGCAAATAAAAAGCTCATGTTTTAAAACAAAGATTATACAAAAAAAAAAAATCGATGTCTATTTCTCCATTTTCCCTTTTTGATAACGTTGAAAAGTGCAGGTTGAACCAGAAGGTAGCCGGACGCTATTTACAGGGCTGGCCACCAAGCCACGGGGGGACCCACGGGGGTCGCGGGCCCGCGGCTGGGAAGGGCGAACACAAAACGCCAACACACGGGGAAAAGGGAGACACGCCGGCCGAGTCACTACACGGGAAGCGGTTCAAAAACTCGAATTTCCATGTTAAAACACCGCCATTTCGTTAAAATCAAATCAGCGTTAGCCACTACTTTATTTACTGGAGCAAGTCCAAAACCCAAGCGGACGAGAGTGAGGCGCGAGCTTGCCCGGCTCCAGCGCCCGCGAGGCTCGGGGAAGGAAGCGGCTGTCTGCAACATCTCCGTGTCCTGGGCTGGAGCCGCTCTCCTGTGCCGTGGTTTAAACGCGAGGCGAGTGAACGCACGACTGCTCCTGCAGCCCCAAGGCCCCGCCGACTTCCTTAACTCAACCCCCTTCCTCTCAACCCCGAAGCCACCCCTGGCGGGGACCGCGAGGCCGTGCCCCGGGAGCGAGCCAAGACGGACCGCAGCACGGATGACTCGGAGCTTGTAACACTGGAAAGTGGAAAGTGGTGAGGGAGGTAATAAATTAAACTGCCGACTTTTTTTCTTCCTTTTTTTTTTTCTTTTTTTTTAATCTAGTCGTACTCGGCCTCTTGCCAGGCGACCGAGCATCTTGTTGGCGCGGCTAACAGTGAGAGACGGAACTGAAAAGTTCATGTTAACTGCTGTCAGTTTGGGAATCGCATGTTATATTCATACACATAAAGTAGACAACCACATCACCCTCCATAGAAAACTAGTGCATGCAAATAACTCTTCCATATCATAAAACCCAACGGCTATGCAGGAGGAGAGGAGATATACTAGTGAACCGACATTGGCTAGAGGGAAATTAGTAGGTATCGTCAACATTTTACCTTGAAAGCTAAATCAGTGCTTTGTATTAAATTTTTGGCAAACATACCACGTTGCCATCCTCTTAATTAACACATCACACCATGAAGGAAAGCAAATAAAAGCAGCATGCAGGCAAAAAGGAAAGAGCTGCGAGTGAGAAAAAAAATGGCAGCGGGAACAGTCGCGAATGGGATCACCAAAAAGGAGACAGAGCAGATTAAATGCGGCATTGTTTTTTTGCACCACCCTTTGTCCTCGATGCATTACACCAACAACTACAGAAAGCAACCACAAAGGAGTTCGGTATTTTGAAATGACCGGGTGTGGATGGTATGTCTCCTGCACATGCTTCCACCAGAAGAGAAACAGAAGTGAAAACAAAAGTTCCTTTCCACATAAGGCACAGGACAAAATAAACCCCATTCACAGACTCAAGGCGAACATGAGTGTTTTCCTGGCTCTTTTGCTGATGCTTCTAGAGAACACGGTGACTCAAGCACATGATCCGTGACAGAAAATTCCACTGTCGTACAAAATAAATTGTTAATTCTAACTTTTATTCTCATACAATTTGCAGAGTTGAGTGCGATCGCTCTATGTTTTAATGTCGGGAGGAACGGGACTATAATACAACCAAAACGTAGTGGTAAGTTGAGCAGGTACATTAAAAAATGAAGTCGCGGAGATGATTTTCCTATACATGGTGAGGAAATTAGAGTACGCAAGCCGTCCTAACCAGAAAACCAAAGGGAGACAGGAGCTTGTTAAGATGAGGAACAGAGCACGGGTTTAAGGTTAAAAACGGGCAGAGTGGTTTGTTTTGCAGCGAGAAAAAAGGAGCGGTGGATGGCGATTGGTGATATAGGAGAACGCTCAGCAACACTTGCTCTTCCAGCCTGTCACCCCACCTCCACTGCTGATATCTACATTTTCACTGTTGGGCTCTTTTACAGGGGTCTGCAACGAAACAAGCAGAAGGTTAGACAACTCCCGAGACACTCGGAAAGAGCATTCAGAGCTGAAGGGGCAGAGGCTTACGGAAGGACTGACACCACCACGTAGCGTCCCAAGTAAACTACGGACAGAGCTCCACAGAAACGTAGGGAATCCTCCTTCCCTCGGCAGCGTGCAAAAGCAGCCTCGGGATTCTTTTGTGGCTGTTTTAAATCAGCAGCGACCCGAAATGTGGGAGAAGCTTTCCAGCTAGCTCCACTCCAAAGCAAACAGGGATTCTGTCCAGATCCCGATTTCAGAACCGGCACGCGGACTTTGGTGGGTAAGTCACAGTGTGCAACTTCCACAAGCTGAAGTTAAATTATGCGAGCTAATGACCCTAAAAATGACAGAGCAATTTAATTTATGGATAAATTTAAAAAAAGGCAAAGCAAGAGCATCTGCCTTCCCGTTAATCAGGGCACCAGATTCCGAGGCAGCGCACAAAACATCTCATCTGCGCCATGTAGGCTGGGTTTGACCAAAACAAAGCTGGAAGTCCAGTGGTTGTCATCAGACGCTGGCATCTATTTTCAGCTGTTTAGAAACTCATCTAAACATTGGCGAGAATACGGCACTTCAGTCCCTGATGCCTTTTCTTACTCTCGACTCCGCAGCCTTCCAGCAGCAAGCCGTCGCCCGCCCTGCCCCGCTCTGCGGACACATGCGCTGAGTAGAAATGGGAGGGTCTGGAGACGCAGCAGGACCCTTTAGGAACCCTCCTGTTCACCAAAGGCCAACGATTTTCAGTCGCTTCCTCACATAAAGCTCGTCCAAAACCGACTAAGAAGTAACTCCGAACTAGGGCTGTGATCACGGCACGTTGAGCAGAGGAAACGGGCTGAGGAAAGATTCTGCAGTGACCTCGCTCTGAATTTCCAACCACCTAACCCGGAGGACGTTACCGATAGCATTCATGTGGGGGAAGATGATCCCGTCCCTACTGCTAACCTGGGGCACAGAAAAAATACGTGAACGTTTAGGAACACGGCACACGTGCTGGAGGTGGCCAGCCCGTGCCTCTCCAGCTCAGTTTCAGTGCCGGAGACGTGACCTGATCGCACGCAGGGATACGCCAGCAGCGGGTTTAATCAAGTCCTCGGTACAGGAGAACACAAACCAACTGAAAATCAGCCCTGGAGCCGCCTGCCCACTCGGCTGCAATTTCAGCTGCCAGTCAAAGCTTCCAGTGAAACGCGGAGGCTCAGAGGGGAATCACTGCAACGAGGCCGAAGTGACAGCTCTAGTCATCCAGTAGCCTGGCAGAAACTTAAGACCTCTTAGACAACACTGTGTACTCTCAGAAATGGCTAAAGGCAAAACTGGAAAAAAAAGGCAAATGCTAATGTGGCAGGGCAGAAGAGGGGAAAAGACAGGATTCCTTTGTCTGAGGAAAAAAGTCCTCACGGGAGTCAACAACTATGCGGTGAGCTGTGTTCTGGCACACCAGAAATCAAGTCCATGATTTAAAGCAGCAAGTTTTGAAGTACAGCCACCAGAAAGGTCTACTGAGGTTCCGATGGATTCTCTGCTGCTGCGAGCTGTCAGATCCTCTGGCTGCAGTTTTACAGAGGGACACAGTCTGTTTCAAAGAGAAATGTGAGGACACCGTGTGGCCCGCCTCACACACAGACTGGAAAGACGGTCAAAACAGAAAAGCAACACCAGGGCTCATCCCCGTGACTTCGGCCTCCTCAGGATTAAAGTAACTTCAGGCATCTGGGACAGGAAGCAATAAACACTCACGTTCCTTCTCCACAAAGCAGGAAAGAACGAAGGTGGCAGGGAAAGGACAACTCTCTTCCAAATTAATTCAAACGTTTTAACTGCAAGCACGCGTGCGATGCAGCTGAGGTTAAGGACCAAACAACCAGGAGTTCCTTGGGGCTTTGATGTCTGCTACTCCCTCTAGATAGCAGCAGCACCATAACGAAACATCAAACAAGCTTTAGAAGCTTCAGATGTACAAGCCTTCCTTCGGGGACTTGTTTGTCTCAGCATACCAAAGAAAAAAGCCTCAGCGATGCAGGTGAACATCAAAAGAAACAGACGCGGACATTTTAGGATTTTTCCCCCAACAGACCCTGCGACCACCTACCTTTCGAAGAATGTCTTCTGCTAACGTGAGGAATGCCTTCTCAATGTTTATATTTGCTTTTGCACTAGTTTCGAAAAACCTAATACCGTGCTCCCTAGCAATCTAAACGAAAAAAGAAAGAAGAAGGTCAGCGTGGTGGTGTTACTCGCTCGATGCTGCTGTAACTTGGGGATTAGTGACGTTTATGAGCGGGTAATGCTCTTTACGTGTGGCAGGCATCAGAAAACGTACTAGCTAGACAAAATGTCACAAAAGAAGAATCAGAACTTAAATCAGAAACAGCGTCAAAGTGTATTCAGTTACAAGCTGATGCCTGAACGTGAGGACAGACACCGCACAATCAGTCACACGACAAGTGACTTCACAGCGGCTGCCGGCAGCATTTTAGCTCTCCAAAAAGGAAGGAGCTGCGGCTGAGCTCACTCCATTCTCAGCAGTTCCCAACACAGCTTCCAGGAGAACATTGCTGAGGCTCACCAGCCAGCGAACCCAGCGAGCTCGTTTGTTCCCTGGCATGCCCCGCCGCGGCACTTCAACCACCCGACAAAGGCAGGAAGTCTTGGCACCGGTTTGCTTACTTCGGTAAGCGAGTTTTTGTCCACACCTACCTGTTCGCCTTTTGCTTTAGGAACAACTCTTTTATCTTCCATGTCGCACTTGTTTCCTAACAGCATCCTCTCCACATCTTCATTGGCATGCTAAAACGAGATAACACACAGCTTTACACATCTCCCCCAGCAAGCAGCGACCGTACTTCTGGATCTCCACACCGCTCCAAGTCCAGGCTAACGCGTACACGCCGAGCTGACCAGCCCCTCCCTGAGTCCTAACAAAGAACAGAAATCATTCTTCAGACCCTGCCCTTAAACCAAAGAGCTGGGGTATCCAGGAAGCGGAATTAGACAACGACAGCGCCGAGACAGGACTGCCACCGTCCCGGCGTCAGTCATTCTTCCCCTTCCTTTGTATTTGTGTAGTGGAAGCGTGAAGTCTTCCTCTCTGGAAAGGACTGAGCGCCGTTTTGCGACAGATTCTTCCAGCTAGCGGCATTCTCCTAGCAAGCCCTGGTTGGGTTGCATTCAGCGACATGGGGATGGAAGCAGCTTCCTGCCTGCTGCTGAGAAGCCTGAGGTTTTTCGTGTGCTGGACACACACACTTAGAGAAGCAATGCTACAAAGGCCAGAACACTGGAGGACAAAATGAATTCCAGAACTACAGCTGCCAACAACCAAGCTCCACGCGCTGCAGCCGACACTTTTTGGGGATTTAAGGGATTGTCTGCATCGTTTGGCAGCAGACAGGTGAGTCTCCCTAACAACCACAGCAGCGCTTTCAACCACCGCGAAGCTAAATGACTGAAAAGCTGTAAGTTATGAAAAAATACATTTTTGTTGTTTGTTTGTGTTTGAGGAGTTCCTGGGTTAAATAACTAAGGCAGATTTAAGCTCTCCAGCACCATGCTATCATCGGAGCACGACTGCACGTCAGCTTTGAGCTTTAGCCCTATCTGCTAAGTGTTTCACCCAGAAGCTGGCAAACTCATGTAGGGAAAAGGCACCGACTCTCTACCGAGTGCACATAATAAAACGGCACATCACAAAGGGAAAACTGAAGTGAGCACCGGGCTCATGCTCGAGATCCAAGGAGCCGCAGGACCCCATGCGAGGGAAGCAGCCTCGTAAGGCAGAGCAGACTCCCAGCGGGTTTCTCCAGGAACGCTGTACGGACAGAAACACCTCAGCTGTGCAGTTACTGAAATACTGAATGCCCACATCACCGTAACAAGGCAGAACAGGCCGGCGACAGCCGTCAGACCAGCGGAGAAGCTCCAGCAGCCACAGCACGAAGCGTCACTTCAGTGGATAACTGGGGTGCCTTGCAGCCTGCCACGAGAAGCTTCTTGGGAAGTCTAAGCTGAGTTTACTTTCGCTGCAACAGCCTTCGTGCTATTTTACAGCAGAATTGCCAACACAACTGCAGAGGCAAGAGCTTCGTGCATCCTGCTCATAGCAATGACCCAGTCCACCTTCCTCAGGAGAATCGCCCCCGGATTTTTCCCTTCAGGTCACAAGGAGTAAGAACAACCAGGTGGCAAAGACACCGTGCAGATCAAGACCCCGAAAATGTTGATTTTTTGTGCCCACAGAACTGCTTACACAGCAGCAGACCTCTCAAACACAGCCAGCCCCCGGGCCTAAAACACCTCGATGAACTCCTGCTGGCCTGCAGCAGTGCGCGGCGTGGTGCACCTCTGCGGGGCTGGCAGCAGTTAAATACTTCACATTTAGCAAGGATGAAGGCTTCATCTCTAGTTTTCCCAGTTATTTCAGAATCAGGGCTTACGTGCCCTGTAGAAGTGGCTGAACTGCAACTCAGAACACCAGCTTTCCTAAAAGTTCTCATTACTGAGAGAATGTCTTTGACAGTATGAGGTCCTTGTGAAACAGAGGCACTTAGCTGCTTCGTTTGCTGCTGTCACTTGCAGTAATCCTGCACACGAGGGGACAGCACCCGTCGGGTGTTTCGGTGAGCAGCCTGAGAGCTGGAGCTGACCCTCGGAGCTCAGGCGCACCTGAAGTCAGCCGCAGGGCTTGTGCTACACGGGTCTGAGAACACGAGGTGAGAAAAAACACGCGCCACCTCAATCACAACGGCACGAACGACATCCTTACTCAGCATCCTGGACACTGTGTCTGTTTTTAAACAAAGCAACAAACCTAAAGGCCGTGGCTTCAGGCTTACATTTGGCTCGTTGCTGAGCCTCTTCCTATCCTACCCCAAGTCTTCCCCCCCTTCTGACTTCCACGCCCACCTCAGTCTTTGCCTTTCCATAGCAGCGTCATTCCCCATTTCTCTGCCAGGAAAATTACAGTCCCAACATTCTCACAAGTGAAAACTAGCAGTCGTGCTGCTCTCTAACAATTTGGAATTCCCTGAGAACAAAACTCTTAGGGATTTGTTCCAGTTCCTTTTGCTTCGCTTGACCTCACTTGAAATTTTACCAACGTTGTGTGGTAAAACGAGGTAAAACCCTTTTGCCTTGTTTGGCACTCCCCTAACAAAACCAACACGTGTTTGGGTGATTTGCTGGCATTCAGTAAGAGCGGTCTGCAATACCACCTGTAACAGCAATGATAAACCTGCGTCAGGACATCAGTTTTGGTGGAGACAACGGGGTGGGGGTGATCATAGTTAATCGTCTTTGAGGACTACACAGCCATCCCAATAAAAGGGGTTAGTAACAGAGGTGAAGCATCATTCCACAGCCGCTCTACGGCTTATGGCTTAGCGCAGCCCCTCTGCGCACCACCTCGTGGTGGCAGCTCCCCCTGGAAACAGCCCTGCCCAGTTACCAAAGGACGTGTTCCTTACCTCCAAGCACTCTCCAGCACAGACACAAAGTTTGTTCACGCGTGGATTTAACACGTCTGGACACCGCCAGCCCCCGTGTGGTGGTGCAACCCTCCCTGCTGCTGCGGGGAGATCCCAGGGGGGAAGGCAGGAGGTGGCCAGGGTCAGGAGAGCCTGAGGTGTTATTGCATCGATGGGCCAGGCTCAGGACAGCACCCAAACCCCACGTTACGTCGTACACCACACCTCGTGCCAGTACAGAAGCGGAAGGTGCACTCTGTGGGACTCGTGAGGTGCTCTGCTCACCACGAACAGCTCGGGCTGGGATCGCGCAGCCGTTACTCACCTCATCTATGTTTCTGAGCCACTTGCTGATGTTTTCAAAGCTCTTGGCGTTGGTGATGTCGTACACCAGCATGATTCCCATGGCACCTCTGTAGTAGGAGGTGGTGATGGTGTGAAATCGTTCCTGCCCTGCTGTGTCCCTGCAAAGAGAGCGCGTATCAGAGGCAAGCTCTACAGAAACCAAGGGGGTTTATCTGTTAAAGCAGCGTGCGTGGCCCAACACGCCCTGTATGCCAGCGCTACTGATGGACGAGCGGCTTCCAACGAGGGGCAGCAGCAGGGGAGGCCCTTTCCCTCCCAGGTGCAGCTGAACGTTCAGAGAACATAAAAGGCAAGCCTCAGGAAGCCACGGGAACTCGGGGCTTGAAGCTTCTCTTCTGGGTTGTACTTTAAATGAGATTTAAAAAATAAAAAACACTTTTCAGAAACAAATAGGACAGATGAAAGACATTGGACTGCTTAACGGGGCTTACATAGCCTCATTTTCTGCCTTCTTAATATCTGTTGAACAGCAAAGCAGTAAGTCACAGTTAGTCTGGTATCTTACCCCAATAAATAAACCCGATACCAAGGCACGGTAGGAATTTGTTCATTTTAAACTTTGTATTTTGTTGACAACTCCAAACTTCTGTCCAAAAGCAGCCTTTCTGCCCAAGTCTCTCATCTCAGGGCAGCGTCCCAAAGACTTCTGAGCCCCAGGGGAGGGCGGCGATGGGGAGCGAGAAATGTTCTCACAGCACCGTGATGGGACTGTGAGCAACAGCACCAGTGTCTGAACAACACTCGGCATGCTCGAGATTTTCAGCCCCCCCGGTTCCAAGCCCCTGCCATAGGGACGCCACCCACCCGAGCAGGCTGCTCAGGGCCTCGTCCAACCTGGCCTTGAACACCTCCAGGGATGGGGCACCCACAGCTTCTTTGGGCAGCCTGTGCCAGGCCTCACCACCCTCTGAAGGAAGAATTTCCTCCTTATGTCTAATGTAAATCTCCCCTCTTGTAGTTTTAAAGCCATTTTCTGGAACTCAGACTTAAAACTGAGAATAACTTTGTTTTCTGATCAGTTTTATAAAACTTTAACTCGATCTTACAGACTTATATTCCTGAAATATTACATCAAAGCACACGAGAAATAAATCTGAGATGTACTACAACACTAAGTTGTCTGTTTCTGTAAGGAAGACGCTGAAAATGGATCGTGAAAGATCACGGAAGGCATCTACTTTCCCACCTAATTCTGAGATCTTCGCTGGGACGCACGAGATTTGGCCAAAGAAACTTGCACACCATTGAAGTGAGAACTAGGACGTAACTGCTCATTCTGTAGTTGTCTTTCAGAGGACACAAACCCAGCAGGTTACATGTTCACAGACGTTTTCAGTCACAATATTTACAGGAGCTGCAGCCAAAGGCGTCTGTGAAGCAGAACTGACCTGAGCTGACGCTGCCCAGCTGCCTGCAGACGACGTCCCCAAACTGACCTGTGTTTCCTTGGTCAGAAACCAGGGACCTCTGAGGAGATCCTTGAGTTACACCAGGTCAGCTCACCCCCCTTTCGGCTGTTTCTGAGCCCACAGTGAATGCCTGGGTGGAAGCTGGGTGCTGCCGGCCCAAGCCTGGTGAAGACTTGGCTCACCTGTGGCCCTGTCACCAGGCGCCGGCTGTAGCTGCCCTCAGTTTGTGTAAGGACACGTCAGATTTCTGGCCACGTGTCAGCTGACGGGCAGGGAGTCGAGCAGAAGCCCCCACACCCCACAAAACCAGTGAAGAAAAGCTCCTGGGACGCAGGGCCTGCGAAGTTCCTGGTGAGTCTCATCGGCTCCGTTGGGCCCTGAGCCCCAGCACCAGGTCCAGCACGGCCAACAGCAGCCTGAGGCCGGCTGCTCTCGTGTCTCCTCCTCGCAGGTGACAGCAGCAGGACGAGGGCAAAGAGCAGAGCAGAAGGCCGAGGGGCAGGCCCTGTGCCCGGCAGCTTTGCCCAGGAGCATTTCACAGCCCCACAGGAGCCCTGGTGCTACAAAACCTCGGGGGTCCTGCGGCGCCCCGTGAAGACGCCCGGTGTTTCAGGGCTGGCTTGCACGGTGCTGAATCCCTCTCAGTTCCTTTGTCCCACTTTGAAGTTCCTCCTGATGGCATCCTGAGGCTTCCCTTAGCACAATTTAGGGCTGTCAATCCTCGACCAACTCCGGTTCCCTCTGCAGCGTGCGTTTCCCTTCTTGCCCCAGTCACACACTCAAACAGCTCCTGCACCTCCCGCAAACTGCCCCAAGCCACTCCGAGTTCTTTAGACTTTATTTGCTGGCCAAAGGTCTAGAACACAGCCTCACCTCTTACTCTGCACTGTCCCCAATTTACCCGCGTGTAACCGGGGTGCAGGGGGACAGTAATCAGCAACACACGGGAGAAGTTTCTAGAAGACTTCAGCACGCCTGTTCCTGCGCCCCACTGCATTCCCTTGTCATTAAGCAGGTTTTGCTGCCATCTGAGTAATTGGTCACACGTAATGAACTTCAGAACTTGGCTTTTGTCTCTGCTGAACTTCCCGGGGCTTCTTCCAGGGACATTTCCCCTATGGGTCGGGGCAGTAGGAACTATAAGCCAGCCCCCTCCACTACTTACACCTTGCGACTCCATCCTGTCCTGCTGAGCTTTAACACAATAACCACCCTCCCTCTTCCGCCGTCGAACCCACTAAAGAAAACGTTGCCTAGCATGAACCTCGGGACAGAGTCCTGCAAAACATCTCAAGAGAATTCTTACTCAGAGTTTATTTTCTCTCCTCGCGTGCTTTGCATTCACTCGATAGCGCCTTCACCCACCCCAGCTCTCTGCAGCTTGCTTTTATCAGGCGGGGACGTCTCAGAAGATCCTACCAAAACCACCAGGATTTATGGCATCTGCAGTTTCTCCCCGGCTGACAACCCCACGAAGGACGCAGATTGATTTTTACACGGTTGGGCTTTGGCAGTGCTCAGCTGTTACTCACTGCTCAAGTCCTACACACCTACAACCACCTCGCTTAGCTACCTCCTACAGCATTTTTTCTGGCAACTGAAGCTAAGCTAATGGGTGAAAAGCGAGCTGGGGAGGGAAAATGCAAAGAACCCGGCGTTTTTTTTTTTTTTAATTATTATTATATTTAAGTACTATCTTTGCCCTTTCCCCTCCTTAATGGATCTCTCCATTCATTATTCAAAGATAACTCTTAATGGATGTGAGATTAGAGACCTGGCTGAGGCAGACAGAGGAAGTGAGTTATGGTTTTCAAACCGTCTAGGGCCGATGAACCCACCCTGAGTCAATGGCACGACGCCATCTGACCGCGCGCCGTGCTCGCTGCCCTGGGCTCCATTCTGCTGCTCGCACCTCCAGAGGCACCTTCAGAACGTGCTCTGAAACGCTGGGCGTGCATTAAAGCCTCGGAGGAGGTAAAATATCTGCGGAAGCCAGCTAGCTCTCCGAGCTGAAATAAATGTAGACGAGGATTGTGGAGATAGCCAAAGAAAATGAGGGAGAGGGAACAGAGAACTGGGTTTGTTTGGCTGCAGAACGAAGACAAAGAAGGCGCTCCTGGGGGATCTGGGAAAGGAGAAGCACAAGGAAGGGAAAAATCTATTCAAATTAGTCTCATGCCAACATTAAAGTATGCATAAACTGTGTCGTGTTAGAAGTCTAACCAACAGAGAAAGGAATTTCTGGGACAGCTTTCCAGCTGACCTAGCAGAGACTAAGGGAACCTCAGAACGTACTATGATTTGTTTACCAAAGCTTTACGCGGATGCAACAACGAGAGATTGGATCTGATGATCTGTGAAGATCCCTCTCATCGGCACAGCTTGAAATCCTGGTCTTCCACGTACCAAGCCGAGCAATTTCCCACAGGATAACCCTACGAATTTTATTGCTGCCCCACTGTTTCTTCTTGCAGTATTTTGTAAACTGCTGCATCGAACAAACCGCACCGCTGGTATGGGGCAAGCTCTGAAAGCCTCAGCAACTGGGTCAAAGGCTTTCCTTCACGAAGGACAGCTGTAAGACGCCTCGTTACTGGACATTTCGGGGTTTCTCAAGTAAAAGAAAAAGAAAAATACAGATCTGTAATTAGTGAAGTATCCAGTTGCTTTATGGGGAGGCAGACTAATGCCAAAATACGCTCTTCCACCTTGAGCTCTCCACATGGTGAAGGGCCTCAAAAGCTGGCGGCAGCAAGAGTTCACCTTCAGGTGTTCCCAGGGTAACTGCAAGAATTAATGAGACTGATCGTGCACAAGCCAGTGGAGCGGTCTGCAGCTTTGGCTGGCCACCACCGCCCTTGTTCCATGCAAATTCCTGTGTTTAATTGGGAATTTCCACACGGAACTATTTCGGTTAGCGCTGCTGGTGCACGCTTCCTTCACTTGAGAGGTGTTCCGAGCTGCACGGTTATTTTTGCAACAAGCTCGTTCCTGAACAGAACAAATCTGCAGAAACTTCCCTAGCCGTCAGTGTGTTCCCAGTGAAGATGCACGGATGGAAAAAAAATATTTATGCTGTAAACAATGAAGAACTGCACATTAAGAACATAAGGCTACTGCTGAAACTGGGAATCAGACAAAACACTGTAGGAAAGCCCACTGGTAGACAAGTTTTAGGCCGAGACTGGAGGGATCTGAGGAGCCTCTACCTAAATACTGTGTCGTGTCCTGAACCCCAGCACTCCATGCTGTTGACATCAGGGAGTTCGGTCTGCTGCTCTGAGTTCACTCTCCCAGTATCACCATCCTGTAAATCCACCCTTCGGATCAGCTCTTACAAGGCACCGTTTTCCCAGACTCTGGAGTCTGAAGACAGAGACCAGAGAGCGGCTGTATTTTCTGCAGACAATTTTCTCAGAATATTCTTGAGTAACTGGGAAGAGGGCTCCTGGGCAACGTTCTTCTGCCACAGCAAGACAGGGTACATCAAGATCCGCTTATTTATCAAGTTCCGTCCTGAAATACCTGGTGGGTCTGGTTTTTTTTTCCTTCCACGTTCTCCTTTCTCCACCTCCTCCCTGTTATGCTGAACAGGATCTTCTCCGAGTCTCTCGCTCCTGCTGGTGAATTTCCAGCAACTTTGATTTCCACCGCCCTTGACCTGAAGGAGCCCTTCCTTCTCTTCAGCGTCTATCGCTTCGGATTTTTGGGTGACTACAGCACTTCCTTGCAGCCTCCACTTCCTTCATTTCACCAGGATGAAAGACCTGTGTGTTGTGACAGCACCCAGTCCTCTGCACACCAAGGGATTCTGGAGCCAGGGATCACATCTGCGCACGTAACAGTTGAAAACAAGCCGTTCCTTCGTGAACTCCCTTGTGAACACGTGCACATCAGCAGCTACCACGCCGCCTTGCGATGAGCTTACCTTCACTTCCGACGTTTTGCCACCTCCCAGCCTCGTGCTAGAAGTAACGCTTCTGTCCTGGGAAAGGCACTACGTTAGCACGGTCCCAACCTACCTTTTCCAGCACACCTAGAACTTTTAAACTGTGCTTTGCTCTCACAACCCAAACAACCCTAATTTTTCCCAGTTCTCACAAGAGCTGTAACGCCCCTCTGTCATCCCACTTGCCTCTTTCTAAGGCATGCAGATCAAAACCATACCTTACGTAGGCTGTGACGCTTCCTTCCCTGCCCGCTGGAAACTACCTCACCCGCTGCATCAGGAAAACCACAGTTAATTTTTCAATTGCTAAGAAGTCCGGTGAATGACAGCACGCCTCAGCCCTGCGCTTTCCATTTCAAAGCAATTCTACCCGAGGCCTGGAGAACGTGATATTCTGAAATTCTTAGCCCCGCGACTCCGTTCCTCAAAAGCCTTTTATCTCCTGCCGTACCTCGGCTCCTCCTGTTGCACCTGCACTGCACCAGCTCATTCCTGTGGAAGGCCGGTCCTAACGGCTTCGTTCCCTCCTGTCCCAGCCCCGAGAGCCCTGTCCCTCCCTCCCTGCTCGCATCCCAAGCTCTCCTCCCGGCCTGCCCAGCCGAACCAAGGCTACCCGGGGGCTCTGAGCACACAGCCGTATCCCCACGAGCCCCCCAGGCCCACCACCTCCTGCCTCCCCTCGTCCCAACCTCCCCATGCCAATGGCGTTGTGCAACAAAGACATTTCCATTTGGAGCAAGGCGAATACGCTTTAATCCTAGCTCGATCCTTACTGAGCAGCAACCTCCCTTTTAATAGCAGCGAGCTATCACGTTACCTGCCACCTCTGGCAAGGTTTAGCTCCGCTCGACCTTGCTATTCCAGCTTGGCTCCCATGTATGTATTTCGGAGGTCAAGGCATGACTGAGATCCTGCCGTGTCTGCTCGTTTTCCATACCCGAGAGGAGGACGGCAGCAAGCCTGCCTCATACAACAAGGCACAGAGCTGCATTAGAAAATGCCATTTTTATCTGTGTGCTGTAAAACTGCCCGCCGAGACTGCCCCCTGCCCCGAGGAGTCCAGAAGCCAGCGTCAGTCACTTGTACTCCAAAGCGTCAAGGATTTTGAAGACGTTGCGGGGCACTAAAACACAATGGCACGGCTCCGCAGGCAGCGAACAGCACAAGAAAGATTTAAGACGTGGCTGATGAAGGATTACACGCACAGGTCGATACGGTAATTCTGAGCCCAGGCACAGCTCATTTCTGTTGTTTCCTGCATGGGAGAAGAACCACTGCTCTCACCTGCGTACGCAGCAAACGCCACAATCAGGTACTCGATCACTGCTGCTGTAGGATCCTCGTGCTGCTCGCTCTCCCAGCGATGGCTCGTTAAACACAGCGCCTTCGTAAGCATCGGGCGACTCTGTGTAAGGAAATCCTTCACGCTTGGGAAGCAGCTAACATCCACCGAGCTCTCTAAGGAACAAAACGCTGCCCCACCGTCATTCTGCAGCCAGCTCAGTGTCGCTGTTCTGAGAAAAACCTCACACGAGGCACCAGTCTGAATAAGCACCATTAGTAGTAACGGCGATGAAAATAGGAGTAATAAAAATATAAAGAGAGGCCAAGCCTGCCTGTGCTACCCAAGACGTTTAAGAATAAAAGGGGCGGTGAGCACGCAGGAGAACAGCGTCACGAAAGGCGCCCGGGAGAGCCACGGCTGGGCCCACGGCACCGAAGGCAGCAGCAGGTCCGTGCAGAGGGGAAACGGGGCAAAGGGACACGCAACGGGAGGGGGAGAAGTCACAAATGAAGCAGAGGTTGTTCCTGCTCTAAGTTCTGAGGATGGGCACGCGGCATTAATCGTGCCTGACGCAGAAGCACGTCTGCAACATAACTGGAAACCTGCGGGTGCTGAGCGTCTTTCCTCCTGCCCTTAGCTGAAGCTGACTGCGTCATTTCCACGGGCAGTTCCTTGCCTTCCGATGAGCTTACTGACACACGGATATGTCCCGGTGCGAGCTCCACCTATGGCTCAAAGACAAGTTTTGTTGTGTTTTCATTCAGCTACGTCGGCTCCTGTGCACGTACCTCAGGGACAAAAGCACGGCCACGCTCTGGGCACAAGGAAAGCCCTCGGCGCAGCCTCGGGTTCAGGTGGGAAACGTCTGCGTCCCCTGCGAACTACGGCAGCGGGAGCGAGGTGTGATTCCGAAGCGTTACACAGCTACAGGAGGGCGAGTTTCAGGACAGGAAGCGGTGGTTAAATATAGATGTGCTGCACACAGCCTCCTCACCCAAACGCGCGGCTGTGCCAGCACAATTAGCGCGGGGAAAGCTCCTGGAGAAGGCAAGGCTGTGCGGCGGACTCGGACGGGGCCTAGATGCCCTGCTGGCTTTGGTGGATGAGGTTTGGAATCCCACGTGCACGCTCCAGGAGCTTTGTGTTCTGCTTTCCAAGTTTCATTTCAAACGTGAGGTTTTAAGCCGGCAGGAAGGAGAAGCGTGCCTCTGGAGGTTCAGACAACACCTCCCGTCTCTGTGACGCTGAAAGGCTGCGATCTCACAGAACGGGGCTCAACCAAAGCCCTCCTTTCCTTTCTCCAAGCCACAGGAAGCCCCAGTGCTCACGGCTTCCTTGCAGCCCGTTTCTGTCTGTACACACGTTCCACACCCCCGGTGCTCTGCGTGTTCTGTTTGTCCATTTCCTAACTCCATCCAACGCTGAGTTTAAGGCTTTCTTTTAAGTCATTCCAATGCCTGGCTCTACCCACAGCAAAGCCGCGTAACTCGCGGCACCTGGGTGTTGTGGGAAGCAGGAAGGCACAGGAGCTGTCAGAAGCTGTGCTTTCATCTGCGTTGAGAATCTGAATGCAGCCTAATGAGCTGCTATCGGAGCGAGACGCGCAGCCCGGGGATCGATGAAGCCCTATTACACCTTCAGCTAACGCTCTCAGTCCCTTCCTTCGCGCTGCTCTGCCCGCAGCTCCCGGTTGATCCGAACCCATCTTCCTGCAGACATCTCCATGTGAAATGCTGCCCCTGTGGAGCTGGTTCCCCGGCGGAGCGTAACAGCGCAGAGCTGCTCCACCTCCCGCGTGCCTCTTCATCCACCCGCCGGGCGGTTCCTACAGCAAGCTCAGCTCGGGGAACTCTTTCCCTTGCAGGACACAAAGCAAAATAATTAAGTTGTCTGATTTCCTGGAGGATTGGGATGCGAGAAACAACTCAGAGGAGGTGCGAAAAGACAGATCCCAGGTTGCTGAACCATTATCCTTCCTGATCAACCGGCCTCGGGCGCTGCAGCGACTGCTCAGCCAGAGCACCGAGGGCTCTGCACCTACAGACACACACTGTCAGGCAGGACAAGACTTTTTATTAGTGGGGGACAGAAGGAGCAAGTTCTGGGCTCGGTACGGCTGGAGAACACGTCAGCAATGCACGTCCTCGGCTGAAGAGGGAGTTTGAGTAAGAACGCAGGCTGGGAGCAGCCATTAGCTTCCCGACCCGACTTGTCACGGGGCTATTAAATGGGAATAAAGACAATCACTGGCTGGACGGGCACGACAAGCTGAAGGAAGGCAGGTTTTGCTTCGTGTTAGACTTCCCTACAGGACAGCAGTCACGGTTTCAGCCAGCTGAGAAACTCTCTGGTTTACTGTGGAAAAATATACAGCAAGTGCTGAGCGACTGCACCTCTTGCAGATGCAGAGGAAGGCTACCGGTCAATTTGAAGTCCAAGACTTGAGGCGACTCCTAATTTAAGATTTCCAACTTTAAACACTTCCCACTAAATCACAGACTACAAGGATCCTGCCTTGCCAGCAGCCTGCCCAACAGAGCAGCGACTAAGTGCAACGCACAGATCTCCTCCCTGTGTCTCGAACAGAGGCGAGGAGAGCTTCACCCCTTGTGAAAACACCCAGCACCAACGCCGTTACGTTCCTCGTGTAAGCTCCCAAAAAGCAGAAGTCTCCCCACAACAACCCGCTGAAGGAGGCCGCCCAGCAGGATGCCACCGCGCGGCTTCGTGGGCTGGTTACTCACCAGATCTGCAGCTTGATCTTCTTTCCTTGTAATTCCACGGTTTTGATCTTGAAGTCTATCCCTAAAACAAACGAACAAATTAAAAAATTAGTATTTATTTACCAAAAAAAGCAATCGCACATCAGCTCAGAACGGCTCCAGACACAAGCAGAGCTTTTTTCTCCTCCTGGCCCACCAGGTGAAGGCAGGGTGCCCGCGAAGCTGGACGCAGGCGCGTGCCCTCCAACGCCCCAGGCCTGAGGGGACACCGCCCGGTAACACTTTTCAGGCGATCTGGTTTGCAAAACTTTCACGTTTCTTGCTTATTTCTAAGAAAAACGTCATTTTTTTGCAAGTTTTTGGAGAACCTCCTAAGGAAGCCACTAGCTGAGACCAGTCCCGAAGCCGGCATTTGGGATTCCCATGACTAACGCCGGCGTCACGAACCGCCTGCTGCCCACAGCAGCGAGAGGCACCGGGGAGAGGAAGAGCCAACAAAGCAATCAACAACCCTGGGGACAGTAAGAACACGGGGTGGCCGTCAGCACTGCCACACGCAGCACCACAGGCCTGATAGCCAACAATTTCTTCTGCGAGCGGAGCCGTGTCTGCACAAAAGAGGACAGAGGACGGCGAGCATTGGACTTTCAGAGTGACCAGGAACCCACGCAACATTCGAGTGTCGCCCAGAACCAAGAACCACCCTGCCAGGTTTGCGAGGACAAGCTAAGTTGCAGCTGCTCTCATACGTACCTGGCTCGGGCAACAAGCCCGCTGCGTGACGGAAGCCCCGCTTAGCCCGGCTTTGACCATCCCCGCGTGGTACCTCGTGGCTCTCTGCAGCAACGCTATCGGCAGCACCAAGCACACACGCAGGGCGTTTGCCAGAGCTCAAATGCAGGGGTTTTACGCGGCAACACCTGCTCTCGGGTCCTGCCCAGCTAGGGCAGGACGTGTGACAGCCACCGGGCGCGTTAAGGTAAAGCGAGCTGCTGGCCTGCCCAAACAAGTCAGCTCTCCACACGAGGGACGTGGCTAGCTCCAACAGCTGGGGATAACACAAACCTCTAACTCCACGTTACGCTCAGCTCCCACTGCAATTACGAGGTACTACCGGTTCGGCCTTCGAAGCAGGAGAGATGCTATCAGCGAGGACCGCCCGCCTCCAGCTGCCTTCCCAGTGGCTTCGGCAGACTGGAAGAACTGGCCATCGCGTCGGCGCCGCGGTGCTCGCCCCAGGCCTCGCCACGAAGCTCCTGGTGCTGCAGGAACGGAGCCTTCGGAGAAAGGAGGCTTCGGAGAGAGCCCCTCGCAGGGACGGAGCTTCCAGGAACACTCCGGTTCAGGAGAGTTTAAGATGGTAACAGGCATAAAAATTGCATGGCGCGCTGCTAGGAGGGGAATGACAGCCCTGCTGAATTAAAGATGAGCGTGAAATGAGTTCCTCTTGGTAAGATGTCCAACAAATTCAACAGGGCAAGCTGGAAGCCACAGGAAGACCTGGACGTGCGCAGCCAGCTCGCTGCGCCTTCAAGCCAACGCCGCCTTTCCTAACAAAATCCTGGGACGTTGCTGTTTCAGTACAGCTCACGGGGTTCAGTACGGGAGCCCTGTCTGGGTAAGGGCACCCACCGAAGGTCCGGCGAGCGCAGAGCTGTTTCCTCATCCCTTCTGAGCTTCCGCTGCTCTCAGAGGAAAGACGTTAACCAAGGACACCTCCCCAGCCCCTACAAGGTTGTGCGGAGATCCCTGTCCCGTCGCCAAATCGCCATCCCATTATTCTTGAGAAGGGGAAGGCAGAACGCCACCGGCGAGGGGGAAGGGGAAGGGATTTTGCAGCGCAGAAGCCAGCGGGGGCTCTGCGGCCATTCTGGGCGAACAAAGCCCCCAGTGAGCCGGGGAGGCCGGGCGGCAGGAAGCGCGGCGATGCCGCGGCACCGGGACGCTGACCGTGAACCTGCAGGGCGAGCGCCGTCAACTTCCCACCATAAGCACCCTGATTTTGTATTTCACTGCAGTACTTGGCTCCCAACTGTAACAGCATCGTGGAATTGCAAGTGGAAAAAGAACAGCAAGTGTCCCACCTCGTGCCCAGCGTGTCCACGCCACCCACCTTTGCGCTCACAGCTCCGGCACCAAGCGCGTTTCTTACTTGAACTCCAGCCACATCCACGTTCTCCGACAAAGGCCGGTTGGGCTCTCTCACTTGCGTCCTTTTCCAGCCGGCAGCAACGCCGCAGCCCCCAGCCCGAGCCCCAGGGGTGCACCAAAACCCACCTCAAACAACCAGAGCAAGGGGAGCTCCGCCAAGCGCCTTAACGGCTGCAGGAGGACGGAAACCTCACCTCCGCTGCCGCCGTTTCTTTCGCACGGGAGTTTTTGACTACGAGAGCCCGGGATTCTCGAGGCAGACTTGATACAAGAGGGCCTCAGAGCTTCACACCGCTCTGAGAAGATGACTTCCGGAACAAGCGCCAAAGCCAGACGCTACTTCGAATTTGTTAACATCTCTTTTTATCTGTGTTATGCTGTAGGTTCCTCCAGCGTCCCAGCGAGCAGCCGCCCAAGTCGAGTTGAGAATTATGGACTCCGAGGTCAACCTCAGCCTTGCATACACGACTTAATACTTCAGGAAGCTATTTTATTAGGAATACGCAGACGCGGGTGTGTTAGCAGTTTGTTATCATGCTTCAGATCGAATACCTCATAGGAAAGCTTCAGATGCAGACAGACCTCCTCCTTCCAAAGCAAGCCCAACACAGGCACACCGGACAAGCCGCGGGAGACCTGGTTTTAGCTGAACTCCTGGGGATCTCGGTTGCTGCTTGGGTCTTTGTAAAGGTTCTCGCTGCAAGGCGGAGCACTCTACATGCACGGGGGGAGCACACGGCATCCCCCACCACACGTCGCCAGCACAAGCTCCGTTTCTCGGAGGCCTTACCTCCAGAATCCCTACTCCCCTTCACAGCTTTCTTCTTAGTAAAGCTGAAGCGGAACTCTGCCTTGACACAGGAGGGAAGGGAGCACCCGGCACGCAGTGCCCTGCTGAGACCCGCATCCTTTTAACGGAGCCCGTAGGAATCCTTAGCAGGTCGGCACGCTGAGCGTGACTCAGACTGTCCTGGAAGAGAAACCCAAGGTGTTCAGAGTCTCATCCCTTGGCAAAAGCTCGAGTGAAAGCAAAGTTTTATCAGCGAGAGCAAAATTCAGCTGACGAGGTAAGCACCGGGCAGCCCTCGGCCAGCTGGGACAAGCCTCCCAGCCTCACGGCGATTCTTCCCGGAGCAGGGATCTGCCACCGCTGCCAGAAAGCTCTCGTAACCGGCCCACGTCCTCCTCCCCCGCTGCTCACAGCTTGCGTGGACTTCTCCATCTAGCAGGTCGATCTCTTCAGCTCCTCATTCTTCGCCAAGTCTTCTTTCCCAGGAGACGACGGCAAGGGAACAATGGAAGGATTTGCTCCACAAAGTCTCGAGCTCCTGCTCAGCCCAAGTCCGAATGAGATCACCGGAGACAACGCAGGAACCTGAGCGTCAGGACGGCTTTGGGGATGACTCGGTTGCTTTTGGGCGGTGTTGAGAAACTGCAGGCCCACGTGAGGGACGTGTGCTTGAGGTCACATCAAGTTTGTCCAGCGAGACTTTTATTCAGGGGGGCAGCACGGCCACAGCAGAAAACCAGGGACCAAGCCAAGGCCATGGGAAGGGAATCGGCACCTCGGAGCCTGGCAGCGCGCACTCACACGGTGCCCTGAGCCCAGCCTGAGCGGCAGTACCAATTTTGCTCACTCCGTAGTGAGCTTCGTTCAACAGCTCCCTCCTCGCTCTGGAAAGCTGAAAACAGACCACTGAATGCACGTGTTGCAAAAACAATCCGCAGAGAGCCCTTGGTGTCGCGGCCCCACCGAGCTCTGCCGTCGCTCTGGAGGAGCGCTGCAGGTCCTCGTGCATCACCCGCTGCAGGACACAAACAGGTCGGGCAGCCCCTGGGGGCTGGAGGCCTCGGGACAGGACTCGATGCGGCTCGTTTCTGAAGGAGAAAGAGGAAGGAGGCACCTCTGGTCTCACCTGGTGCTGATGGGGGGAAGGGGAAGGATCAAAGGAAGGAGCCGCACGGCAGAAGAAAAGCTCCACGCAGATAAAAGCTCTGGTTAGGGCAGTTACAAGCACGATCCCAGTTCCTCCCCTTGAAAAAAACGGTGCAAGTTACATCTCGATTCAGATTTGACATCTCCGGTTCAGTGGGAACAGCTCCAGCTCCTCGGGACTAACGGAGGAAGCCGCGCTCCGTGCCTGCAGGAAGCCACGCTCTCCAGAAGATTCCTCTCGACCTCCCACTGAAACCTGCAAGCGCACCGAGCACCTCCGAAAAGACGAAGCAGAACCGAGGCACCTACATGAAAGAAAGGCAGCAGCACTTTTAGTAGCTGATCGGTATTTCACGGCACCGTTCTGAACTTTTTTCCTCAGCTACCGAGGTGTTTCTGACCCCAGGGGACCAGAGGGATGTCCCGTCCCGCAGGGCGTCCTGCTCAGCACCAGAGGCTGGAGGAGAGGAGGAAGGACGGCACGTAGGGGTGATGGCGAGGGAGCAGGGAACGAGCTCCTTGGTTTGCTCTTCTTGCACTCACGGCTGCTGTCGGCCCGCTGAGCTGTCCTTACCTCAGCCACCGGTTCTGGCCCTTGCGCCTTCCCCGCTGCGTCCCCCAGCTCGGGGGGGAGCGAGGGGCTGGGTGGTGCTGAGCTGCCTGCCGGGTTAACACCACCGCGCTCTCGTCCTGCGCACACAATAACTTCAGTTTCTCTGCAAAAAAAAGAGGATTCGAAGCCTTCATCCAGCAAGCAGCTCACTGTGCAATCAGAGCAGCGCAGCCAGGGGTGGATGGAGCACAGAGCGGCCGAGCCGAGCTCTCCAGCCGCACTCCTGGGGTCCAGCACCGGGATTCCTGCTCTTAGCCGGCGGTGACTCCAAACAAACCGCGGCAAGCCAAAATAAGCTACAAATAACTGGGCGTCCCCACCGGGCACACGCTGTTAGCACAGAGGCGCTCGGTGACTGAACGCTAACCACTGCATTTAACCCACGCTGGGATTCCCGATCACCTCGGCCTTCACACGCTTGGCAGTGGCTTCCACCAGGAGCCACCTCTTGCGGTGCGGGACGTCTCCTCGTACCTCTCGGCTTTGAGACACGAAATCGGTGAACCCATCCGTTTCTCCTGCCCTGCACGAAGGCTTTGCGCGAACCAGAGGAGCAGCAGGGACTCGCTCGTCCTGCTCGGCAAGCTTTCGAGTCGTGACAACTTCGCTCTTACGCCGGGAGTCACAGCCGAACAAAGCAACGCCTGTCCTGTGCGGCATCTCCGGAAACACATTTGGTTCACTCCAGGAGTCTTAGAAAGCTCCACAACGAATAGGTACGGGAACAGACCCACGGCAGCAGCGTTGTTTGAGTTGTCATCCAGCTGGACGCGTGAGGACAGCACCAAGAGGAGCCACCTCCATGGTTTAAGCCATGATTTAAGCAGTTCAGTTCCACCAGCCACAAACGACGACGAGATGAGTTGTACGCTTCTTTGTTCCTCCTTCCCCATCCGTGCTGTCATCTTCCCGCCCTCGGATGGGATCTGTAACTTCCCACGTGCTGTGAGCCGCCCGTTCGTTAAGCACGGCGCTGCTCGCACAACCGACGAACGCCTTGCCTTGGTTCCCTCGTGGCGGGGAGCGTTCCCTCCCTTGTCATGGAGCGACCAGCCTCGCCCCCCCATTAGAGAGCAAGTTCTTAGTGGTATTTGAACCAGGCACAGAAACCACGGAGGAGAGCAGCTGCGCCTCCACCTGCTAAGGACCCACAGGAGAATCGCGGGGTTTTTTCATGAAGTATCCCCAAAGCTGCTACTTCGTGGAGCAGCTATCGAGAAAGTCTCCATGACCAGACCTCTTCCTCGCTGTGCATCTGAACACACTCACTCACAGCTTCTCCTTCAAGAAACGCAGCAGACTCTCAAAATCCAAACCATCGACTTACCTTTAACGTTTAGAACCAGACCTGCTCAACTAGAGATCCGTAAAAAAAGGCCAAAAAAAGTAAAAGCTTGCTTCCTTTCTCAGCAGGCTGAAGAAGTCCAACAGGACCCGAAAGGCAGGCAGGAGGTGAGCTGGACGTCAGTTTCCGTAGATCGCCCTGGCAGATTTTCAGTCCCTCCAAACCATTCCCAGGGCTCTTCCCCGAGTCCTTATTTCAGCCTGACTCTGTGCTGTCTTTATAAAGCTTCACAGCCCAGTTCTCAGTTACCGCATGGATACGGAACCCGCTCCGCAACGTATCCGGCAGGGAGGCGGCAGGCCAGCAGCAGCACTGCCGCCAGCTCGTCCCCTCCCAATTATTAATTCTTAACGAAGCAGACAACGAGCCTGCGAGGCAGCAGCTCCAGCGTGACCTACATTCTTCCCGCCCAGATGCCGGCGCTCGCCGTGCTTTCGGACGCTGCCTCACGTTACAAGGAACCGAGATCAGCCCGGCGTCGCGGGGATGCTGGATTTATGCAAATCGCCCTGACCCGCGGGTGAGGGGACCCAGCTGAACGTTCATTCGGGTGACAAATCCACCCCAGCGGCTTTTTAGCAGCCCCCAGAAGCAGAGAAGGCCGTTGTTATGCGGTTATCTAAGGCCACATTCCTGGAACTCATCCACGTCCTCGCAGCTTTCAGGAAGAGGGGCTGTGCGCCCCGCTAAGGCTTCGCCAGAGCCTTCCAAGCAGGGAAACGTTCTGGGGACAGCCCACAGAGAAGCAGCCAAGTTCAGGCTTACAAGATCCAGAAAAACACCTTCCTCACCCGAAATTCCTTCTGAAGCTCTGCCGCTTCCCTTCAAAGCGGCCGACAGGCTGCAGGCACGCAGGCTTCCTTCGTGCATCGGTCGGTTCAAGGCTGAATATTCCGCCTGGGTCAGGACGACAGCCTGCCAGCGCGCCGCAACGCTGCCTTCCCTCCTAGCCTCACCTGAGACCTCAAAAATCGGAGATTTGTATGAAAACCAGGGGTTAGCATCTGCATCGTAATTCTGGGGTAAACGACAAAAGTCAGCGTCACCACCAGAAGCTCTTCAGGGCAACGTTCAGTAGAAACATCGAGCGGTCAGGGATGGAGGCAGAGCGGTTGGGAACTGGTTCTCCGTACACCCGTCTTTCTTAAGCACAGGTTGTATTTAAAAAACCGGCAACTGTCCACACCCTGAGGACTCAGAAGGCTCTAAGGAAGCACACGGGGTTAAGAAATCTGGGATTCCACGGGGCTGCTTCTCTGGAAGTGGCGTTGTTCAGAGGTTTAGGGACCCATCACCGGGAGAAGTGCCTGGGAGCAAAGCAGCCAGGCCAGCCGCGGTCGGGCAGGCAGCGCTCCCGGCGGCTCACAGCTGTAGCTGAGGTCCCATCCGTGCATCCGCTTGGAGACGTGGTGAAACATCACTGCTCAACGGCAAAAGGGAGAGACTTCGGGGAGCCCCACGCATCTCAGCTGCCTTGCTGCGGGCCCTGCAAACCACAAGCTAATAACGAAGCTCACCCGCACAGACCGCTGCAAAATACCCCGTTCCCGTAAAATCCGGGTGGCGACATCTCCAAGGGAGGAGCCCGGATGTACGAGCTTACAAACACCACCTGGAGCGCCTCGCTGCGGGGAGAGGCGCCTTAAGGAAGCAAGGCTCCATCTCCAGGAGCTCAGACCCAGCCGGTTCCCAGCGCCGAGGTGTGCCGGGAGAGGACAGCGGCGGAGGCGCGGAGCAGCACCTGCTTCTCCACCCAAAAAGCAGCCGGGGGGCGCGCTGCTGCGGCACGGCCACCAGCAAGCCAAGGTCACAATTCTCAGCCGAGAGCCGGGGCAAGGTTCAGGAGATAAGGAGATCCCCAAGGGGCGTTCCCCCAGGTGGACGCAGACACCAGGCCCCGGGCATCCCGGAACCACCTGGCTTGGAAGAGCGCCCCAAGATCAATGTAAATTTAATCCAAGCGTCCCCCGGGCCAGCATTCACTTGGGCGTTTTCCTCCTGGGGACGGAGTTCCAAGAAGTCACGTGGAAGCTCGGTGCCAATGCCCATGAAAAAAAAATCTCCGCTCCGAAAGAAAACTGAAGCTTCCTGTTGACCCCACCCACACGGCTGCGTGGAACCCGAAGAGTTTGGGTTTGGGTTTCGCCACAAGCCGCTGAAAGAAAGCAACTTCCTCAGGGGGTTATTCCCGAGGCTCAGCCTTACCCGGGGCTCCCACAAGCGAAACAAAAGGCACAAAGGAGCCGTTTCGGGGACGTTTGATGCATACCAAGAGACAAGGCAGACAATAAGGTTTTTATTCGCAAGGTAGCAAGGAAAAAAGGCCCAGCTCTAGCAAGAACTGCTTCGGAGCTGCTCCCGGGCGGCTTCACCCCAGGTGTGCGGGCCGACTGCCCCCGCAGGACGCGGCCACCACGGGGAATTCTGTCCTAAACGCCAGGCACGTGTGCTGGGGACGCCCAAGTCGGACTGCATCTGATCAAACCCCTTTTCCTGGGCGCCTTGGCCTGCTTACGTCGTATTCGGCACACGAGTCCGCTGTCCTGCTGCTATTTATGAGGCAGAAAACTTGCCCCCGCCGGCTGTAGCAGCCATTCCGCCCCCAAGTCTCAGAAAAACACCCCCCAAGTCAACACCGACCCTGGCGACCTCCTACTCACCAGCACCGAACACGGAAGCAAAGCCCGGGACTGAGCGACCGCCCCCGGCTTCCAGCGGCACAAGGGAAGGGTCAGGAACTCCTCCAGTGCTTCCGAACAGCTCCGCGAGGCTGCCTGCGAGCCACGGCCGGCACCAAGACCTGCAAGCCGAGCCTGCGGCGCTGCACGTGCCGCACAGGGTGCCTGACGTTTCGGGAAGCGCGTTTTTGACTGCAGGCAGGCAGCGCATCTGAAGTTCTGTATTTTACCCGGTGGGACCGCCTGGGAAGCTGCCTTTGCCAGCCCACCGGAAGGAACACGTGCTTTTAAGTGACTTGTTGCTGGAAAAACAGGCTTCTTTCCCAAAGAGCAGTGAATGCTGCCACGGTTCCTGAAGGCACCCTGACTCCAGCGACGGGCCGCGACCCCGGCCTTTCAGTGCAGTCCTGGCTAAGGACACGCCTGGATTTCCTACAGGGGCTCCGGAGAACGGCGTCGTGTGCTGTTAAATGCGGCTCGTGCAGACTGCGGCACCACTGACCAGAAGCCCTCGCAGAGGCGAAGCAGTGCGGACGTGTATCTCTGGTTTAAACCAACTCCTGGGAATCTGGGAGCACTTCCTGACACCCCCTCGCTCACCCCGCGGGCACCCAGTGCTCTGCCCGCAGACGTTTCCGCCCTGCCTCCTGCAGGTCTCCCGAGAGCAGCGACGTTCCCAGGCGACGTAGCAGGAAACTTGAAGCAAAGAAGGGGAATAAAGCCCGCCCGCCGCTGCAGTGCTGCCCAGAAGCATCACGTCTGTCGGGAAGTTTGTCTCGCCTTCAGGAATCAGTTCTGCTCCTGAACCCGGGGAAGGAGCCCGAGACGGGACACGCACGAAGAATTCAGGTTCAAGGCGAGTTTCACCGGCAGCGCAAGAAACGGGGCTGAAAAAGGCGAGAGCAGCACTGGCTGCAGGGGGAACGCCGGAACTCCCCCAGGAGCGAGGTGAGGAGCACTCGAGGGGCTCTGAGCAAGACGTCGCTGCCTTCGTCGCTCGTCTCTTCCACCTGAGACGCCTCCGTGCAAGTGTTTCCGTCCTGCAGCCCTGCTCTCCCAGCCGGGAACGGGAGGCGCAGACGTTGCAGAGAGCTGCTGCCCCAGGAACTGGGGGCGCCTGGCTACCGCCGCGGACACGTTCCGCTTCTTCCTCTCTCGGGGAAGTTCAGACCTTTGTTACGGATCCGCAGCGGTCCAACAAGCGCGGCCCAGCCTGGTGACCACAGGGAAGTCAGCTGCAAGGGGTTTGGTGGGAAGAACCAGGCGACGTGAGGAGGGCAGCAGGCAGGGGAGAGGACGGCTCTCCTCCGGAGAGCCTGGTGAAAACAAGGGGCAGGGAGCTCACCCCGAGCTCAGGCAAAGTGCCGGCCCTCGGGGCGGTCGCACCTGCTGAGGGCTCTGCAGCTCAGCTCCGGGCCCAGCACATCCCTGGTGAGATCTCACGAGACGCCAGCCTGCGCAGCACCCTCGAGGACGGGGCTGGACGAGCAGCGCTGTCACCGCAGCCATTCCGCCCGTGGCCGCGGCCAAGCACGCCGGCCTCTCGGAGTGATGAGGAAGACCCGCTGAGGAAGGCACAAGCACAGAACAGTCCGGGTGGGAAGAAGCCTCGAGTTGGTTTAACCCCGGCAAGGAACAAAAGCACGCGGAGACCGCAGCTTCGACCCACGCAAGGCTTCTGGCTACGCCCACGCGGAGCAGAAAACCCCACGCGGCTACGCGACGTGCAGCAGCTCTGGTCCCAGCAGCTCCGGGCCCTCCGCAGCACCAGACAGGGAATTCCCACAGCGACGGGGTCTGGCTCAGCCCCAGGCAGGATGAGGCTCCTGCCCCAGGACCCCCGGCTCCAGGCAGGAGGCCAAGGGCGAGCTGCTGCCGGGGCGAAGCCCCACGCTGCTGCCTGGGCGCTCGGGGCGGCAGGGGCTAAAGGAGGGAGCCTCCAGGGCAGGATTTCTTTTTCCTGTCCCTTGATTGTTTATCGAAGGACTCGGTTGCTTCTCTAAGTATCAAGGACAGAAAAAGACGAGGCATCTTCTCATCTGCGGGATAACGACGGGCGCAGTGCTTTCTCTTGCAAGAGGTGGGTCGAGTCAAGAGGAGAGCGCTCGGCTGCCACCCCAACTGTGCCCATCACCAAGCAAGGCGCCACAAAACGGCCCGCGCTCTGTGGGTCACGGGTTGGAAGGGACCTCTGGAGGTCATCCAGCCCGAACGACAGGCACCTGCACCCCACCTACCTGTCTGCCAGTCCCCCGCCTCCCGGGGCTCAGCACACCCAGGAGCCAGTTGCCTGCAGAGGAGCTGCGAGCGCGAGGCCGGAGGAGCAGCAGGGCCGCGGGCACGGCACCGAGGAGCCGAGCGGCTCCTCACCCTTCTCGCCCTTCGCCCAGGGTCTGGCCCCGGGGCAGGGACGGCAGCAGCGCAGGAGAACACACACAGGGCACGGGCAGGAACTCCTTGGTTGTATGTCTGCTATCCGAGGGCTTGCTTTAAATCTGACGACCTAAACACACCATCGCACAGCGATTCAAAGCAAGCGCTCCAAGTCACTTCTCATAAAGGCCAAGGAAATTTTAAAAACAAAACCAGGCTGAGAAAAACCAATTTCATCAGCAAGCAGTCCGCAGGTACCTTTGCCCTTAGAAGGCAGCGTTGCACACTGGCACCAAGACCCTATTGCATTCGGAATGACACGCAGCGATCAAACCTCCAAGGCTCGCTGCTTTTTCTCCGTCTGGGCATTCGCACATCACTCCAACACCGAGCTGTGGTCGCTGCAAGTCCAGAGCAGCCCCGGGGAACAGCGGATCCGCGGCGTGGGTTCCCCTGCGAGGTTTTACCCAAACCAAGAGCTCGCAGAGGGGCTCTCCCGACACTCCGCTTTGTTCCCCGCAGCACGTTACTAGAAGCATTCAGGTTTCATGGGAAAACATTTCTCGTGACTCACCTTAATTTGCATTTTACTTCGTCAAACAATAGCAATTATGTGCTTGAGCTCATTCCGACATTGAAATCGGAGGCAGCCATCCCTCCCACCCGGTGCTTCCTCTACCTGCTGACCCCGCAGAGCTGCCGGACCCTCCTCAACGGGCAGGAAACTCAGCACCTGTCCATCGGAAGCTACCGACGCTGCCGCTCCTAGAGGGAAGGACCTCGGGAGGGGGCCCCCGCAGCGGAACCGCAGTCACCGAGGCTTTTACAAAGAAACATCGAAGCCGTTTTCGCCGCCCGGAGTGACGGTTTTGGCAGAACCACATTCGGCTTGCGACAGGAGAAGCCTTAACTCAGCTGTTCGCTCCCCACCTGCGAGCAGCGGCGGCGGAGAAGGGCCCTGCCGGCCGCGGGGAGGTCGCGATGACTTAGGGATTCTCACGGAGCAGCCAGGATTATTTATAGCACCGCCAGCCGGGGCAATGAAACCGTTCACACGTCCCATCAGAAGCCTAAGTGCTGTTTTAGCAGGAAATGTTAACTGAAGCGATGCAAAGTCAGATGGCAAGGAGAGCCTGCCCAGCCACGCGGGCAGCAAACGCCCGAACCGCCGCCGTGCCGAGCTCAGCCCAGTCCTGGAACGCGTGACGACGAAGGAAGGGCCCGCAAGCTGCTAACGAGAAGCTGAACACAATATCGCAGAGAAGCCTTTGACAGAATGAAACGCCTCCCCCCACACGTCCTTTACGAGTTGCCATAGTCTCTGAGGCCACCTCGCAGGAAGGCCGGAGCCGTGCCGCAGCACACTTCACGTGTTCGCTATCTCGGCTTCTTGGTGGAGCCCAGGGCAAACACAGAGGCATGAATCAGAGCTAACAAGCTCCTAGGTGCTTTATCTTTTCTTAAAATACAAGGAGAGATTCAGCCAATGAGCCAGTCGCCTTCAATGTCACCTGCTGTGTACACACGCCATTTGGAAGCGGCGTTTCCTTGTTGCTACAGGTCAAAGACTCATCTCAGCTCCTTCCCGAACGTCTCCTGCTGGGCTGCGAAAGCCGCCCGCCCGCACAGGGGTCGCGTTATGGCAGCAGTCGCCTCCTGGATCGCCGCTCCTCCTGCTACTGCTGCAGGGAAAACCTGAGGGGTTGAGAAAGCTGACTTCCAGGTTGCTGTAAGGACACCGACACCAACTGGCAGGTGTGGGAGCCCCCTGCAAAAGCCGAGGACTTTTAACGGCAGGGCTGCATTTCAAGGCATTCACGTGGCGCTGCTTGCACACACACACACACCTTCCCACCAGGATTCCTCATGAAGCAACTGCACACAGAGCTCAGGAAACAATGCACCGAAGCCACCTCCACGCAACCAAGCACCTGGAATTCAGCACCAGGTGGAAGACCCCCCCGTGTCCCCCAGTCTGCCAGATTCCCCCGGGAGGCTGAATGCCTGACACCCCCTGAGCCAGCAACCCGCCTCGAGCGGTGCCTGCTGCTGCCATACCCAGACATTCAGCTCAACATTTGGGAAATAAAACTTGCCTTTTAGTGTATAAGCACCGGGGTTTATCTACTGCAGGAACACCCGCTGGTCTAGCTCGGTCCGACCGCTCAGCAACGCTCCCAGCCTCTGCTCGTGCACCTCTGCTGCTAAACCTGGGGATACTCTGCTGGAAACCTCAAAACCTGCTGCAAAACCTGAGCAGTAACGCCCGAGAGCTCAATGTTAAAGTCATTAGTCCCTAAAACACAAGCCTCTGGAGCAAGAGCCACCACATATATATAAATATATAAATATACATGGAAATATATAAATATACACGGACCTGCTGACTTCTTAACCGAGACCTGGCTGTTTCTAACCCCACGAGTGGAAGGAGCCTCCCGACAGCGACCGACGCCATGTGATCCGGGGCACCACTTGCCAAGCGGCACAGAACCACGCCGCGGCCCCAGCAGCAAAACAAACAGCCTCCAGCAGCCGAGGCATGGGGCGGCACGGGTTGACATTAAGCAACCTTCACCGCCCCCATCCGCCCCCTGACCAAGAACTCCTCAGCAGAACCGCGGGTTGAAGCCCCAACAGCTCGCAGGCGACTGCTCGCTGCCGCTTGGCTGCCCTCCGAGCCCAAGCGTCCCTCATTCCGCTTCAGATTACCAAGGCCTTGCTCGCCAGCGTCTCTTTTACGTCTCAAATTCTGAGCTGTGATTCCTGGGGTGCAGCTGGGGCACTGAGGAGGAAGCACAGGGGCGTGTGCTCGCACCTAGCGCTCAGGTTCATGCCGGCACCGTGTTCCCCTTGGCCAACAGCCGCACTGCCGGTGGTTTAAGGGCTTTCCATCAGCCACAAAAAGCCAGATCCAGCTCGTTTTACCCCAAAGTGTGGCCGGTGCCTGCACACGTTACACCACAAGGCACGGTGCAGGAATTAATTCCCTCAAACCGCCACCAAAGCCAGCTGCCGAGAGCCAGGAGGTCGGAAGCTGCCGGCCTCAAGGCTGCGAAACGCAGGCGGTCTGGAGCTGCCAGCCCCAACGCTCGGCCTGCAAAACAAGGCGGCGAGGAGGAGGAAAGCAAAACCCCCGGGGAGCCACAGGGGGGAAAGCGGGGCGAGGGCACGGCCCTCGCAAGCACGAAGGGAGCAACCCAGGGGCTGGGGAGGGGACGCGGGGTGGGGACCGGCCCTCGGCGGGGACGTGGCTGGGGATGGAAGGGGCGGGGGGGGGGGGGGCCGCTTTGGGGGGTGTCGGCGGGCACTGACCGATGGTGGAGATGAAGGTGGTGTTGAAGGCATCGTCGGAGAAGCGGAAGAGCACGCAGGTCTTGCCGACGCCCGAGTCGCCGATGAGCAGCAGCTTGAAGAGCAGGTCGTACGTTTTCTTCGCCATGGGGAGGAGGCGCGGAGGCCGCCGCCGCCTCCCGCTCGGGCCCGCCGCAGGCCCCCCGCCGCCCTCAGCACCGGGCCCGCCCCCGCCGGCAGCGACGAGGAGGAGGAGGAGGAAGGAAGGAGGAGGAAGACGACGACCGAGGCCGACCGGCAGAGGAAGGAGCCGCCGAGGAGGCGAAGGGGGGCCCACAAAATGGCTTCCTGCCGCGCTCCCCGCGCCGCCGCGGCCCTTCGCTGCTCCTCAGCGGGAAGCGGCGGCGGAGCTCGGCCTCATAACCCCGGCCCCGCTCGGCGCTTCCCGGCACGCTTCGGCCCGGCCCGGCCCGGCCCTGCCCGGCCCGCCGCGCCCGGCGCCGGGCTCGGGGGGGGCGCCGGGGGGGGGGGGGGGGGGGGGGCGGCGCTGAGGGAGGAGGAGGAGGCGGTGGCGGCGGCGCGCACGCAGTGACGTCATCACGCACGCCCGGGCTGCGGGCGCGGTGACGTCACGCGGAAAGGAGGGGGGGGTAAGGGCGCGGCGCTGCCTATCCCTTCTCCGCCCGCCCCCCCCGGGCGGAAGTCCCGCCCCTCGTCGCTGCGCCGATTGGGCGAGGCCGCTGCCTGTCGCTCCCTGGGGGGGTGACGTCGCGCGAGGGGGAGGGGCTGCCGCTGTGAGGCGATCGTGGGGCGCGGCCCCCTCAGTCACCCCTCCCCCCTCCCCCCGAGCTTTGGGGCGTTTGTGTCACTTTTAATAAATAAAGGTTGATTTTCGGTGCCTTGCTGGGCGGCCCGCGGGACGTCCCGCTGTGGAAGGGGCCGTCGTTGAGCCCACCTCCTCCACACAGGGGTTAAACCATCAATCCGACAGCACATGTGTCCCCAAGCACCAAACCCCGTACTAACAGCATTATCAGGGCGTTTCGTGAACCCCAACGGGCTCTGGGCCGTGTCCGCCTCCCCAAAAAGCTCGTCCCAGCTCCCCACCACCCTCCTCTCGGTGACAAACCCCTGCCTAACGCCCAGCCCGAGCTTCCCCTGACTCAGCGTTAAGCCCTTCCCTCGTCTCCTATCCCCAGTCACCACGTAATTCACCCAATTCCAAAGATTCACCAGAAAAAAATGTGAGTGGTGCCTCAAAAGTAGCCTCTCTTTGCTGACAGAGGCAAAGTGGAACAATTACAGAACGTTTTTACCTCTCCCCTACGTACAAGTGCACCTCACAGGTCTTTATTGAAAATGTCTCCTAGGTATGAATGAAAATATTTTCTTAGTATGCACATAAATGAGTATTTAAACCTGGGCATGTAAATATTTAGGTCATGCAGTAAATGTAACTGTCTCACCCTCTATAAAATTGTCTATAACTGAAATGGTTGGGGGGAAAAGGCCAGTGCCAACGGGGTCCACAGTGCCCAAAAGGTTCATCAGCACAAGCACGTCGCTGGAGGTTTTCACAGATTTTTATCATAAATGTTGGTCCTAGAGAGCTTTGTTTGCAATGGAATCCAAAGAAGCTTATCTTTTAGGCTCCTAGAGAGGAAATAACAGCACATCTTGCATATTGCACTGCAAACAAGGAGTCTTTTCTGCCTGGGTGTAGCCCCCGAGTCCTGCAGAAGACGCCCTGCCAAGGACAAGGACAGCCGTGCTCTATGGTCCTGCTCCGGAGACCATCACCACAAGGCTGTCACATTTGGGATGTCCAGTGAGGGGCACAGCAGTTCTCACAGCTCTCCCCACCACGTCTTCCCAAGGATCTTCCTTCCTGATGTCAGGAGGGCACCGATCCCATGTGACGAGGGCTAATTACCGAATTAGGAGGAACAGAGCCAGCGAGGACCCGCGGGCCTCTCCGTGGCTGAATAGCTGAGGTTGCAACACCAGGCTGAAGATGCATGCCCTTCAGATCTTGCAGCGGGGAGGGAAAAAGTGAATCACAAGCCAGTTGTGCAACAGTATTTGAGTTTGGGGAGGTTTGCTTGAGGAGAGCTGCAACACGCTGGGTTTGCTGGTTAGTCAGATCCTCTCACAAAGCAGGGCCCAGCCCTGGGTGTACGCAGGGCTGGGAAAGGTCTTTGTCATCCAGGAGGCATCACCAGCCCCACGGCCTCAGCAAACAGCTTTGTTGTCGGCAGGTAGGGCAGGGACGTGACCTGAGCTGCTCTGCCCCAGGCACGGGCTGGGCTGGCATGGGGGGGTCTGGCTCCTGGCCCTGCTCCTCGCCCCGAGGGACGAGCTCCAGGAGCCCTCTGGGACAGGCTCCACAGCCCCACGGTCGCCTGCAGCTCCCACCATTTCGGGAACTGCTGGTATCCAAAACCTCGGCAAGGACAGGGTCCCACATGGGGCTGGCAGTACAGCCCCAGATGTTCAGCACGTTGTCTGAGGAGGAACAGAAAAGGAGCTGAAAGGACTCTGTGAGCTGCCACGCAGTGCTGTGCTCTTCTCAGAGGTCACTGCACCCCAGACAAGGAGCACCGAACTCCGGCCTGTGGGTGCCAGGAGCCCCTCTGGTGGCAGACAAATGCAGCGTCCAGCTGCCCCTCGAATTTGGTGTTGTTGTGGAGACAAGGGTCTCAAAATTAATAAATATCAAACTATTCCTGGGAGCTGGTCAAATTTTTTGAGACGCTCTTGTGTCTCAAAATGTAAAAAATGTAAGAAGCGAGCTTCATCAGACAGATGAATTCCTGAGAAGGGAAAGTAAAAGTGATACAACGCCCAGGAGGGTCCCCGCACTGCTTTTCTTTTGCAAGTATGTGCAGGCGTTGCATTAGGTTTCACTGGCCTTTCCAGCCACCCTTCAGCCTTCAGGGGATCTGTTCAGCAAGACACAAGCAAGCCTCCTAAAAGTGCAACCTGCTGTGTCTGGAGGATGGGTCAGTGCCTGGAGAGGCTCCTACCACAGCTGCTGGCAGGGCAAGGGGTTCTCCAGCTTGGTTTGTGCTTCCCTGCTTCTTCCTACGTCTGTCACCCAGCCCAGCTGCAGAGGAAAGCCAGAGAATAAGAGGAACAAGAAAGCCAGCTCCGCGCCTCTGAAGCAGGGACTGTCGCTTCCCAGATTCTGTCCTTGCAGCCACCCTGGCATCGAGAGCAGAAGTACAGAAGTACTTCATCAGCACTTGAAGGCGGCAGGAAGGATGCAAAGGTCACGCAGAGCCCGGCCAGCCTTCAGCAGAGGGGCTCGGTGTGCCAGGGACGTATTTAGCACCATGTGCTCCTTGCTTGGCCGCTGGTGACCAGCGCGAGCGGCTCGGCCAGGCTCAGCCCCACAGCAAGGATCTTTCTGCCCTCTTGTCCGTCCACACATGGGGCACACGTTTGAGGAGCCCTTCCCCAGATTTAAGGCTTTGGGGTCTTGTTTCTCAGCACCCCAACCTGTTCCAGACATTCTCCCCCGCGAGGGTCCCTCTGCTGACAAAGCTCCTGCCCCGCTCGCAGCACTGCGAGCCTGTGGTAATGCTGGGTCACGATCCCGCGCTGCCCACGAGCGGAGGAGAAAGCCCGGCATTGTTGTCACTAGTGCTTTGCAGAGCCAGTCACCGCCTTGTTTTCTGGGGTTTTCACCGGGGAGGGAAGCAGCGAGGAGAACAAGGGGCTGCGCGGCGGCGGGGTCGGTGCCATGAGGGGCAGCTCATGAGCAAAAGGATCTGCAGGAGTGGGATAACAATTAAGCATCGGTCACCCAAAAAAAGGAGGATAAAATGTTAGCCCCCGGGACAGTGTAGAGAAGCCCCCCACCCCTGCACCGGAGGTTTGTTCTGTTTGAAGGGAAGTTTGGGTGGATTTGGGGAAGGGTGGGAACTCCTCGCTGCATATTTAGCGCTGTAAAACCAGAGCTCTGCCTTTTTAAATTACATCTTGCCAGCAGATCATTAAATCCTTTAATCTCTGAGCATCGTTGTTGATCTAGTTGCCTTACAGATATTGCTCACACCACATCTGTTGAAACCCCACTCCGAGATGAACGCCCAGCGCCTCCCACCTGGCTGCCAGCACTCCCCCTTCCCCTCTCTCCGCTCCCCCTGGGTGACAGCAGAGATGGGAAGAGGGACGTGGGACGCAGCCTGGGCTGTCTGCTTGCTTTTCCTGCACAAATCCCACCAGGACAAGGCCCCGAGCGTGGTCTCGGTGTGAGTCGGGGCAGAGCTGGGACCCTCTTTACCCCATGTCCCGCTGGTTCTCCAGCCGGGGGGTCCTTCTCCTCTGAGCACACCCAAGGCCAAAAGAAGCTACGCTTTGCAGGGTGTCTGCTGCTCATCTCCCCCTCCTCAGGAGATGCAGCTCATCATTCATCCCACTGCCGTGAGCATCTGGGGTCATGCTGGAATCGGGCGGTTTCCTTTAATTACGCGCCTGCGGACTGGAAGGGGCTGGAGCTCGGCGCTCCAACTTGGCTCCCTTACCGAAGCCGCCGTCTAATTATAGAAGAGTCAGCTGCCAGCAAACTGATCCGTCCTAAATCCAGGCTTCAGTTAAGCTGCGCTTGCCCCTCCAACTGCCCCCCCTTGGGATATGGGGTCAAGCTACCCGAACAATCCCCTTGTTGCCCCCGGGGTGGGCTGTGGGATCCCTGCTCTCACTGCCCAGCCTGAGCCCAGCCTCGCTGCCTGTTGGGTGCCTTGCAAATGCCCAGGCTGCAGTGGGAAAATTCACCCAAAGAAGTGATCTCAGCCCGACGGGGTGGGCTTGTGCACCAAGAACCCGAGCCACAGCCCCAGAGGCTGGTGGAGGAGATCCATGGGCAGAAATCCATCGGAGCTCAGCAGGGAGGAGCTGGGAGCGAGGTGGGATGCCCTCGGGCTGTGGGCTCGGCTGCCAGGAGCCGGGAGGTCTCCTGAGGTTGCTCTTTCAGCAGCTTCTGCACCTTGCCTGCTGGACGAGGGGCGTATGGGAGGCGTTTCTAGCACAGTCAGAAGGACTTGGCAGTAACTGGAGACTAATTCCCCAGGTATCTTTTGCAGAACCAGCACGGCAGGACACGGTCTCTCAAGTTCATAGGGAACAGAAAGCATCTGACACCGAGACGGGAGCTGCCCCCGTCCTCTGCGTCGCTGCTGGACAAGGACAGCAGGCGGTGCTGGGGTGCTGCCCACTTGGGATTTGGGATCAGAGGCCCCTGGGGGCTACCCCACATGTCCCCCACAACTACCATGGCAGAGGGCTGAGGCCACCCCAGGGACCACGCTGGCTGCAGAGGGTGCTCTTGGTGCTTCTCCCGAGCTCGGCACAAGTTCCAGCAGCCTGGGAGTGCTGCTGGGGCAGTGGCTGTTCCAGGGCTTTCCACAGCTTATTTTCCCACTTATTTATCCAGATTATTTTCCTGCCACGTCCTTGGTGGGTCTCTGTGGGGCACTGGGAGGCCTCATGGGCCATAAAAGCACCAGGGTGGGAGGAAACCAAAGGGAAACTGTCCCTAGAGCCCTGGCCAGGATGGTGCAGAGCAGGGACATGCCAGGGTGGGAACGGTGTCCAGGGGTGCCCACAGTGTCCTAGGGGTGCCAAGGTGTGCCAGAGGTGGCTGTGGTGTCCCAGATATCCCAGATATGAGGTGACCATGATATCCCAGATGTGACCATGGTGTCCTTGGGATGGCAAAAGTGTCCTGGGGCTGGCCATGGTACCCAAAGCCAGCCAGATTTCTTCGGGCTGGGTACACCCCAGGGGTATCTGCGCTGTTCCTACAGCAGCAATGATTCCCCATGGATGGCTGCAATGTCCCAGGGTGGCTGTGACACATGGGGACACTTCTATGGGGACGCTTTTATGACACAAGGAAATGGTCTCAAGTTGAACCAGGAGAGGTCTAGATGTGAAACCCAGCAGATTGTCTTCATGGAGAGGGTGTTGAGGCCAAGGGCAGGAGGGGAGTCCCCATCCCTGGAGGCATTTAGAAGACGTGTGGACGTGGCATTAAGAAACATGGCTCGGTGATGGGACTCGGTAGGTCAGGAGGTTGGATGTGATGACCTTGAAGGCCTTTTCCAACCTAGGTGCCTCCTTGACTCTCCGATGGGGAGAAGAGGCAACACCGAGCAGTGCTTGAGGCCACATGAAGCCCATGCAGCATTTTGGGACTGGTCAGTGTAGCGGGAAGGCAGGAGGTGCTCCAGGCACGCAGCACAAGTTCCCCTGTGGCCTGTGGAGAGGCCCCCGGTGGAGCAGGCTGTCCCCCTGCACCCATGGGTCCCACATGTGGCAGATCTCCACGCTGCAGCCCATGGAGGAGCCCATATGGAGCAGGTGGAGGTGGCCTGGAGGAGGCTGCGGCCCATGGAGAGCCCCCGCAGGAGCAGGCCCCGGGCCGGAGCTGGGTGTGTTTTGCCCGTGACAATAACTGCTGAGTGATCTCCATGTCCTCATCTCAACCCATGAGCCCTTTCCATGGAATTTTCCCCCCTTTTTATTTTGGGGAGAGGGAGTGAGAGCGGCTGTGGTGGAGCTTAGCAGCCCAGCAGAGTAAAATCACCTCACGCAGGCCTCACAGCCCTGGGGACAGCCCTGAGCTCGGCCACCAACTGGCCCCTTGCTGACACCTGCGGGCGAGCGAGTGTCCCTACATGTCACCCTGTCCCTACTTGTCACCCTGTCCCTGCATGTCACCCTGTCCCTCGGTGTCACCCTGTCCCTTAATGTCACCCTACCCCTGTTTGTCACCCTGCCCCTGTGCATCACCATGTCCCAACAGACGGCCCCATCCCAGTGTGTCGCACTGCCCCTGCCATCACCTTCTCCCCTCCTGCCATGTCACCCTGTCCCTCTGGGTCACTTTGTCCTCATGTCATGCCCTTCCTAAATACTACTCCCTCCGTTTGTCACCCTGCCACACGTCACCACAGCCCCCTTGCAGCTTTTGCCTTGGGGACACCTTGGGGACACCAGGGACCAGGTTCCCTGCTCCATGACACAGGGGCTGGGACCTCGGGGGTGACACGGGGATGGGACACATGGGGGTTGACCCCACCTGGCTGCTGTGCCCCAAGGGGTGGACCCCTGTCCTGGGCCTGGTGCAGAATGGTGACATCCCAGTGTTGTCCTCATCCATGTCCCCATCCTTGTCCTCATCCATGTCCCCAAATCCCATGGCAGTGCCACTGAGCAATGCCAGGAGCTGCTGGGGGATGAGATGAGGGGGCTGGAGTTGGTAGGCAGCAGGAGGACCCAAACCCTGTCCCCATCTTGGCCCCCCAGGTTGCTGCCCCAGTGCATGGGGGTCCCAAGTGCCCATGGGGAGAAGTGGCATCATAGCCCATGGGCCCACATGTGGGGTACGGTGCTGCCTGGCCCCACTTTGCAGCCTGGGGGGTGGCGAGGCGGAGTCCTGGCCCCCAAGCCCCAGCCACCACCCCTTCCATCTCCCCATCATCTCCTCCATCCCCTCCATCCTCCCTCAACCGCCCCCTGCACCCCCAGAAAAACATCTCCCCACCCGATGCTTTCTTCCATCCCCTCCACTGCCCCCCAACTCCCCCATCACTCCCTGCTGTGCCCCCCAAAGCCTCTTCAGTCTCCCCCCCTCCCTGCTCCTTCCCCTCTTCCCCACCTCGAAGCCCCCCACTGGGGCTGTGCCCCCGGGGACCGTCCCCCTCCCCAGGGACTGGGATGACACCAGGCAACCCTGCATGGTAGCAAATATCCTCATTAGTTAATTACGGGATAATCTCTGGTTCCAGCTGCCGAGGCTCCATTAACCACCAGGTTCAGCCCCCACCCAGCCGCTGGCTGCCCAGGATGGTTCCTGACCTTGGGGGGCCGGGACCAAGGGGGGGTCGCTGTGGGGTGTCGGGGGAGCACAGAGACCCCAGGCAGAGGGTGAGGGGAGAGGGACCTGGTCCCTGCATGGGCTGGGGGGCCGAGGCCAGCACCTCCCACAGCCCCATCCTGTATCTCCTGTCCCCCACCCAGCTCCTTGTGTCCTGCACCCAATACCCTGCATCATGTCCCGCATCCTGCATCCCGTATCCGGCACCTGTATCCCAATCTTGCATTGCGTCCTGCATCCGGCATCCCATGTCCCAAGTCCTGTACCCTACATCCTGCATCCACACCCCAGTCCTGTGCCTGTACCCTACACGATGTGCCCTGCCTCCTGCACCCCATCTACTTCTTGTACCCGCATCCCACATTCCCATCCTGCATCGTGTCCTACATCCTGCATCCCACAAACTGCACCCCATATCCCGAATCCTGCACCTTGCATCCCAGTCCTGCTTCTTGCATCTAACACCACGAACCCTGAACCACACATCACATCCCAGTCCTGCATCCCAGATCCCAAATCCTGCATCCCAGTCCTGCATCATGTCCTGCACCCCACACCCTGCATCCTACAGCTTGCATCCTGCACCCTACACCCCAAACCAGGTACCCTGCATCCCATATGCCACTACTGCATCACACCCTGCACCCCACAACCCACATCCCATACCCTGCACCCTGCATCATGTTCCCAGCACCCTGCACCCCAATCCTGCACCACGCCCCGCATCCTATACCCTGAATCCTGTATCCTGCACCCCACATCAGGTACACTGCGCCCTGCATCCCAATGCTGCATCATGTCCTACATCCCAATTCTGCATCCCAATCCCGAATCATGTCCCACATCCCACTCCTGCATCCCAGTCCCAAATCACATCCCACATCCCA